>LOEQ01000680.1:368349-379665 GCA_001685075.1 Bramus lutescens | reverse complement strand
AGAGAGAGAGAGAGAGAGATATTTCATCTCTATAAGTCAGAGTTCATGACACACAGAAGGGCAAACAGTAAGGAGTGGCAAGCCTTTTTACTCCACTCCCACCCCATGCTTCCCCAGTTTCCCGGCTTCTGCTCCAACTGCAACAATGGGACAAACAACAACAAATCTCTCTCGCATGTGCGCAACCATGGATCAGGAGAGTGGGTTTGTTGCTAAGCTGTTCAGTGTGACTCTGAGGAGCTCACTCCCTAGAGAAGGAGTGAATGGGTATTTGAAAGAAAGAGTTATTTTGAGATGCACACCATTTTCCTGAGTGAAGAAAATTGCTTTGCTCGATGAAACCCCTTCTTTGGGATAAAATGAATTCCAAGCAATAGACTCCAAGGGATGATGGGTCTGTACCATGAGGAAGGAAGCTACATCTAAATACTTTCCCTAGGCTACCACATGGTTGTGGCCTGCCCTGACAAAGCAAACATTGCAGTCAGAACTTTCCTAATGTTTAACAGGACAAATTCAGGGGAACTGTAGACTGAGTATCAGCTGTCTGCTGTGACAAGAAACTGTGTGTTTGATCTTCTTCTGTGCTACAAGACTCTCTTCAGAAAACTCTTGGAAGTTCTCGTAAACTTACATTAGTGGCTACATATGGGATCCATTAGCTGCTCATTTGTGCTTGTTCTTAGCAAATTTTTGTCTGGTGACTGCGTCTGAACTTTGGTGGTGGGGGTTGTTTGGCTTTACACCACAGAGATTCCTGTTGACTGGTTTAAGTTGGGGGGAAATATTTAGCAACAAGCAGGCTGTGGTTGGGGTGAGACAATCAACTGTGATTAAAAGTCGGTGGACTGTTTTCTCCTCTAGGAAGCAGGAGGACAATTTTCTTCTTCATAATTCAATGGATTCCAGAAGCTGCCAGCCAGAGACTTCTTTTTCCTTCTTTAATGAAATTATTAAGTAGGGGCTTTCTGTCTGTCTCCACCTAGTAGGAATTTGGGAGAGCTGATTTGCCTCAATCTCTAATTTTTGCTTTATTTAGGGAAAAATGGCAATATTCTCTTTCAAAAGACATGCTAATAACCCCAAGTCAAGGTGTTAAATAACTACATTGCAGCAATATTTGGAACTAAAGTTACTCATGTATGACAGAAGCAGAAACAAAACAGACTTGAAGGCTATTAACTCAAAGGCAGAAGACAGCCCAGAGATGTAGATGAAAATTAGCATTTGTGCCCTAAAGTAATTAATAAACTAAACACAATGGTCAGCGCTTTCACCCACAGCCAGCATCAGGGGACTTCAAACATTGCTTTTGAAGTGGTCCCCAGCAGGGAGGACCCCACAGTTTAAGCTACTTTATAGTGGTAATACTCTGTCTGGAAAAAAAAAAACAGATGCCACAGTTGCGCAGATTGTGTCTCAAAGCATCTGAAACCCTAAAACTTCAGGGGGCAAAGAAAGTCTCAGCCTTTTGATTGAGAGAGAGAAAGGGAGCAGGAAGGAAAGAGAGACCTAAAGTATTAAATTGAAACAGGCACTTCATTTCTTTCCTTCATTTCTCCCTTCACCTCAGGAGACCTAAGTTAAATTCCACTTAGGTCACAGCGAGACTTGGATTTGATGGTCTCAAGCTGCCTTTTAACTGTACGTTCATCCCATAAATAGAAGATGAATAAAGATGTCAAACTTCATCCATATAATATTCTGACACGCAGTTCTCTCTCTGTGAAAGAAAGCTCTGATGAAGGTGGCCCACAATGGGTTCTGCAGGGCAGGGCATTGCAACATGCCACAGACAGTCCATGCTCATAAACGGGACCAGCATGGATCAAGAGCCGGAAGCCTGCAGAGATTCAGCTGTTTGCAGAAAAGCAGCAACTGGCCTGCTGCAGTGCAGGGCAGACTTCTTTTCCTGCTGCAATGCAGGGCAGACAATTTCTTTCCCACAACCACCACTGTCAGATTTCATGTAAAAATGGCTGTTTTACAGGACAGGCAGAGACAGACCTGTGCTTAAAGGAAGGTGTCAGAAAATGAGATTCTGTTCTTGTTCTAAACAAGAACTCCATGAGTACTGATTTGGAGATTATACTATTAAAAAGGATTCGTTTATCTTTGTCCTAACTGGGCAAAGAACCAAATATAACAACTGGAAAGCAAAGAACACCCTGCCAAATATTGATATTTCCTTCCCTAGAATACTCATGGCTATTTTTAGTTTGTTAATGTAAAATGCCAGTGAGATGAAAAGTGAAGTGATCCATTTCTAGAAGAAAAACCAGTTGAATCTTCATTAATAATTCCCATAGACTGCTCATGGGCCCTTATCAGACAGCCCGACAAGCAGAACTAAACAACAGAGACTGTAGGAATGTAGAAGACATAATCTCAACAGCAAACTTTCTGAAGATTTGGCTGTCATTTTACATTAAAGGCAAGAAATAAAAATCTCCACTGAAGCACAAAGAGCTTGCGGCATGATGAACGTGATAAAACTGAGTGGGGAAGAAGGGGCTGTCATCAGGGTTAGCAAATGGTCCTATGGAAGAGTGTTGAGCAGCCAAGCTTTCTTCTCATGCCTAGCCTGGCGCTTTGAGGTGGGAAGACACTGTGAAGGTGTGATGCAATCCAACTGAATGATTCTTCAGCGGCAAACCTTCACTATGAGGAAGGACTCGTGGAGCAAACGTTGATCTAACCAGTGCAGGAAATTAATTCAAATATCTAGGCTCTGCTTCTGTCTCTATAGCAATTTTCTTTCCTTAGTGTCTTTTTGTGTTATGGTGTCTCAGTGGATCTCTCTCTCTCTCTCTCTCCAATGCTAGGCAGCATTCCGGATAAACATGATCACACCATTTTACAAATGAGAAGGCCGCCATTCAAGATTAGTAAGTCGGTAAATGTCTGATTGGAGACAAGGGCCAGTTTTTCTTCTTTTGTAGCTGTGATCTGAGTAGATTTCAAAAATAAAAACCAGTGCAAGCAGCAACACTTGAACAGACTTATGTCTGTCCAGAGCTACAGCACTGCTATGCAGCAAAGAAATGAAGTTATTAAGAACAGAGCAAAATCAAAGAGCAAGGGCCCAGGAGAACACAGTCACAATGCTGTTCTCAGTGTCTTCTTGTCTGTTAATTTTAGAAAACAAAACAAAACAAAAAAAAACAGAAGAGAAGCAGTCTGTTACTTACTGTAGTTTCTTTTCCCAAAATAATATTAAAATTATTATTAATAATATACTAAAAAGGACTTGCACACACATTTACCTTCTGTTAGCTTGTTTTCTATGCCCTTTATATTGCTTAATCCATCTAGTTCCCACAAAGAAAGTTTAATATTTCACCATTTTATCAGTAAGGAACTCATGACTGTATCTCAGTTCTTAACGTGGAACAAAACCGAAGCATACAAATATCTATTTGGGCTAGCCATTGCAGAAGACCCCTTGGCATCTCAACCAGCATATGGTGGAGAGAGGAGGGGGTGGGGAGGTGGGCCTCACAAGGCCTCTGTCCCTCCTCATTCTCTCTCTCACTTTATCAATATTTCCTGAACACACCCTGTCACAAGCCGCCTTTGTTAGGAATTCTCCAGTGCTCTCAGAGCAAAGGTTGGCCTGCAGCCTTCTCCCCTTCCTGCTGCCTGTCAGGAGAGGAAATAGCAGCTTTCAGAGGAACCTGACAAGGGGGAACTGGATAGCACCAGGGGGTCAAGGGTAAGAATGCAGGAACAGTGGGTAAGCCCAGATAATGTCCAGGCAGAGTGAGGCAGGAAAGGCTCCTGGCATGTGCATCTCCTGTTTGCCATTTCAGTTCCTGAAAGAAAGAAAATTACAGCAGACTTTGCTGTGATGGTGGTGTGCACGCATCCATCCAGACTGCTAGTGAACAATCCAGAGCTTCGGTGCCTGCATAATCCTACACTATGAGACTGCCCACCTTCTGTCTACAAATAGACATGTAACTAAAATGATTGCTATTGGTTAAATAAGAGTTTTATGCATAATTCATTACCAGTCCCATTTGATCTAACAACCTGGAGGGCAAATGTGCTCGTGTAGTGTAGAGATGGCATATGGTGATGATGATTCCTGAGAAGGGCACCTTACAAAATCTCCTTGGCAGATTCCTTTCAGTGCATCTCATTGAACAGTAGACCACCAAGCTTGACCCTGCTGAGGATGGGTTAGGAGGCATCTGTTTCTTCTCCATCTGTCATGGCTGCTTTTGCTCTGCCATGGAGTTGGCTTGCAATGGGAATGTGCCTTCCCCCCAAAGGTCACTGTGTCCTGCTGTCAGCCTGGCATCGGCCAGTTTTCCTCAGGGCTCCTTCAGGTCTCCTGAGTTATGAAAGGACATCAGGTCACAGGCAGCTAAATGACAGACCAGGAGGTCATGGGCTAAAGGGGTGGGCATCGATTGTTTTGTTGGTGATAATTCTAATTCCCATTAACTTGCATTAAGAGTTGTATGTGCAGCTTGGGTTCTAACGAGGGGGTTCAGTTATTAACTAAGTCTCCCCTACTGGCAGCAAGTCCTGCCGTTTGTCAGTCCAGCTCCATGTTCTCGGAGCATGGAGTTATAAAGATCACAGCCTTTTACACCAAGAATCGAGATTAGAGAGCCTTTAGGCTACTTTCCTCCTTAGCAGAAGAGGAACCAGGTCCTGTGAGGCTAATCACTTATTCCAGGAAGGTCATTTACTTAGTGACAGAGAAGTTGTAAGCAATAGTTCCTAGCTCCAACTGCTCCCTCCTAACGCCTCAGTAGCCAGATTGTGTGCCAAGTCCGTGCTGCCTTGGACGTGTGTGGAATTTGAGGCACATTTAGTGGCCAGAAGCTATGGGCAGGCTATCTTTTAAAAATGCAAATTGCTATCTACTAAATAAAATGAGTGTGTGTTTTCGGAAGTTAGTTCAGCTGGAGCTAATAGGCAATAGTGTTAATTAGTCTAAGGGCATAGGTCCAATTTCCACAAGGGCCAATTAGCTTTGCACAGTGGGAAAAGAAGCTGTTTCCGAGACTCGAACCATACCCTGAACTCAGCCTGTCCCTGAGGACCTCAGGTGAAAGATGACACAGCACAAACCCCTCCCCTGGCTGGAAGACAGTTCCAGGGTCGTTCCTCAGTGACAGCAGCTTGGTGTGTTCGGGGTCTCAGGGCAAATGTTCTGTAAAAAGTTTGAGTCGGATGGAAAGGCAGGAAAAGCTTTGTTGTGGCACACTTACACCTGATTTCTTCACTTCAGCAGAGATTTTTCTACTCCAGGGTTCCAGATTAGGATCTAAGACCCAGAGAGATAAAATTCTGTCTTTGTCCAAGACCAGGCTCTGGACTGTTTTGTTTTTAGGACTTACGTCTAGGGCATCAGGACTTCCTACTAAACAGTTTCCTGTAAGCAGGAAGGTCTTGTTTGCACTGGTCTGGGGGAAATGCTCCGAGAGACAGCCCTGTGCTGCTTGTTGCCCAACAGGGAAGCTGGCCTCTTGTCCTATGAAAAAGAGGTGAGGTCACCATGTTGCTGTGGTTCTCTTTAGCAACCTACAAACAGGCACAAATTCTGTCCTCAAAAGGCCACATCTCTGTTCCACTAAGGCTGAGACACATTGGTGGGGCAAAGGAAAGCATAGAACATGGAGGACCCACAAACCATTGCATGACATCTTATACCCTCACCTGCATCACCCTTTCCGTCAACACTCGTGTGTCAGGCCACGGTCACTGGGCCTTAGTGACCTGCTTACAGTGCTACACCTTCATAGAAGTAGCTAAGACGTTGTCGACAGCAGGCAAGAAGGAATATGGACAGCAGTAAACATTAACTGAAGAGGAAAACTAAGTGGTAATTTGAGACTTCCAAAAGCTGGGCAGCCAAGGCCCTTCTCAGCATCTTGGCATCTCCCAACAGAAAAGATGGCACTGCGGTAAAACAAACAAACAAGCACTGGCTCTGCCTATGGAGCCCTGGCTAATTCTAGGACTTGCCTTTTGGGTCAGGCTGGCTTTGAGCTCAGAGGTCTGCTGCCTTTATCTCTCAGGTGCTGGAATTAAAGGTGCAGACCACTATGTCCCACAACGTTGCCTTTCTAGTGGTTGGAAAGAATTTGCTGTTCAAAATATTTTAATATTTTACCGCTTCATTCAGTCACCACTTATACTGAATTCTGCTTAAAGAATTCATGGCTGTAATGCAGTTAGGACAATGTTTTCTTCTTCTTAATGCTTAGCTAACATATTTTATTAAGTGTTTCCACCTCCTCATCCTCCTCGTTCTCTGATTTGGTCATGATAGAACATAAAGCAACAAGATAAACAGGAATATCTTCTAACATATGCAGCAACACAATTGCAGCCTGCATTTATCTGAATGGAAATGTCCGCAGTAGGAGTAGCAGATTCCTCCCACTGGGAATGTGCTGTAGGCAATGGGGTGGAAAATAGAGCTGAGACAGTACTGACACTCCGTCTGTTGTGTGACCCAAGCTGAAGCAGTAACGGTGGAAGCTTTAGAATGAATCTGCTGTGTGTATTTGCTACTCCCAGCCTTTCTTCCATATCTCAGTGTCTATACATTGCAACCCCCCTCCCTGTCGGTGAGGAAGGCTATTCCAGTTTTTGCCATTTCTAATTCAATAGTTACTCCCTAAAAGGCGCAACCTGTGCTTCTGTTACAGCTCTGAGCCACTGATTCTGCTTTTGTCCTCTAGAGCCAAAAGCACAAATTCAAACCTTATAGCCTACTATGTATTAACATCTAGCCATCTTTGACTGATGATTTATTCACTAATTCATTCCATTCACATTTTATTCTAGGTTATATTTAATGTTGAATACATGTACATCTTCATGGAAAAGGTCTAGGGGACATTAGTGTCCATGTCTCTTCTTCATCTAAAATCTCTCAGCTCTTCCCACTTGACATAAAATCTACAGCTCCCTTTTTCCAGACCCTGCAATGAATCAGTTGTACTAATGGTATCTATTGTGACTTGGGTTTTTGTTAGGCCCTGGGCTAGAACCTATAGCATTCTCAATTATCTATGACCAATAAGGTAGACATTACCAGTCCTGTGTAATTCATAAAGAACTGTGGCAAGAGACATGAAATTACTTATTTTGACTTGAATAGTTGATAAATAGGAAGTAAAAATTCAAAGTCTCATTGTAATTTTTTTGCAGGACAGCTCTTGGATGGGAAGATGGTTCTTAGTATCTGCTTCGTTATCAGTTCCCATGGGGCAGCAGGAGGCCATGGTCATCATTCCTCTGGCTATTTCACTATATTATACATAACTTAATAAAGTCATTGTTAGCTCATATGAGTTGTTTGCTCTCATAAAGTGTTTGAAGGGATTTTGAAAATCATTCACTTTTAAAAAATTATGAGCAACTTACTTAATTTATGATTGGCAATGATTTCCTTGACATAAACATCGTGCATAGTCAGAAATTCTTATAAAACTTGAATATCTGGCATACAAATTATTTTCAAATGTAATGAAATTTTATGAATGCCAAACGCAACAAATAATGTAGTCTACATCTTGTTACATTTTAATTAAATGTAATTAATTTAATTTAATTAATTAATAATTAAACATTTATTAATTTCAGTTTATCAATTTTATATTTTGTAAATAGTAAATCTTTTGAAGCCTTAAAACATTTTTATTGGCTTTTAGAAAGAACACAGACTATAAATACTGCAGTCTTAATAACTAAATAACACTCGGTCTTTCATACTCTGCCTGCGACAGAAAAGCCATTATGCAATGTATGACTTAAAAGGTATATTGTTGGTTTTTCTTTTCTAGACCCCTATGGCTCTGGCTGTACTGCCTGCCCATTTTCTACATGTTAGAAACCAGATAAAGGGATGGAACAAAGCTGTGTGTCCTTTCAGTTTGCCTTGATTGCTCTCACTCGTTGGGCACTTCAGCCATGCCGGGCGCCTCTCCTCTGATATAATGGAAGAAGATAGCTCCTTCTGAAGCTGGATAAAGTCACATTAGTGTATCTGGTCTCCTGAGCGGCCAGCGGCAGAGGATAAATAGTGCACCCAGATAATGTTGAGACTTCTGTTTGAATCTTGCCCTATAGGAGAGCAGCCAAACGATTTGCTGTCCTTCCTCTTTCTTTATTCCTCTCAGAGAAGTCTGTTTGCTAACCAACCACCTTACTTGCTAGTAATGGAGGCACAGGGCAGGTGAGGGAATGCACCATGTTGTGCTGATTTGTATATTTCTTTACCTTTTTGATACTTTAGTTCTTGTCTCTTGTGTTTCCTGCTAGACAACCCAGTTAAGAGATAGCCAAGCACTAAGTTGCTATTTGTGGATTTTGTGTCGAGTGGCTCTTCTTGACTGCATTTTAAACCATATCCTGGTTGTCTTTGCTGCCACGGACTTTTACTTTCACTTTCCCATTGGGTTTCATCCCCTAATCCTTGACTTTACTTTTTATAAGACAGACCTAGAAAATATTGAATCTCCTATTGTCTAAATGTCAAAGTCAGCTAAGCTAGATTTCTCTTCTCTTGCCTGGATACAATTAGATTTTTGAACCCAATTGCAAGGTCACTTTATTTATTCCTGTTAAATTTGACCATTTTAGTCAACTCATTATTTCTCTTGCCTGTCAAAAACATTTAAAATTCTGATATGGTCATTTTCCATATTCCTCATATTTTTGAACCATAAATTTGGTGAGCTTTTTAAATTTTCCTTTATTCACTGATGTTTACACAGGCCACAGTGAAGGAACCAAAGCCAGTCTGTGGCGTCCTCCCAAGCTCGAATTCTCACCAGTTAGTCATATGTGTGTCTTTTCATCCAGTTCTACTGTTCATTGTCTTCATGTCAGATAACTCCGTTCTGTTGTGTATGTGAGCTGCCAGTGAGTATTTCATGGGACGAACAACACTGCTAAATGCTAAATGACACATGCAACATGGCAGAATTTTCAATGGTGAGGCATCCTGTTCTTTAAGGGAATGTAGGCCTGTGTACCATGCAGAGGAAACCTGCTTAGAGGGGGAACTGCTTGCTTCTTCCCCTTGAAGTGCTGACTCTGCCCAGACAGGAGAGAGTCAACTTTTCAGATGCCCCTAAGAAACTAAACAAACCAATGGAAGAATCACTTTCTTCCCCTGAAAATCGAGTTTATAAAGAAAGTGTAAATTTGGAAATGAAAATAGCCTCCTCCTTGAGCACCTACTGGTATCGATGGAAGTTCTATGCCAATTCAATCCTAACATGGATGCAAATTACTCTGTCACAATAATTGTTCTCTGTTAATTTTTAAGGCAAGAGTGAGAGGTTTATTGATGGCGAGAAGAGTGGCTGGCATTTCTGGTTTAGTATATGGAATTTCAGTAAATGTCAAACACACATTTCCTAGAAGGAGAAAGAGAAAAAAAATCAATGGGGAAAGAAAACTAAGAGAGAGCAAAAGCAGCGAGCAACCATACCTAACCTGTGTGTTCTCAGAAGCGTGCGAGAGTTCCCTCAAAGCCTGTGCTTTGACAAACAAACTTTCACTGTTTTGCAAGACAGACAGATACCACTTCTAAGAAATTGTTCAACTGCCACAGGGAGAGGTGAAACAGAACACAACAGAAATCTCCAAAAATAAACCCAGAAGAAAAGCCACAGAGTCAGCCACCTAGCTAATGCAGTAGCTCCTTTGCTGCAATTCACAAAGAACAACACAAGCCAGATTAGATGTTGCTACAGGAGCGAATTGCAGACCGGCTATCTGAATGAAAAAGCCAGACTACCACTATCAGGCGAATCGATCCCCTGAGAAAGCCATTGATTATGTTCCCTGGACTGGGAGAGAACAGGCTCACTGGATTCTGATTTAAGGAGCTCAGGTCTCTCAGACACATCCCTCCCCTTGTTTGACACTTAGTAGTTTCACACTCATAAAATATTGCTAACCAGTTCTAATCCTTGTTAGAAGTAGGCATCCATAACTTGATAAGCAAACATATTTAATGCACATACATGAGGAGAATATTTAAGTAATACTCCTTTCGCTAGGTGTGTGCTGCCTGCACTGTTGTCTGATCCATAGCAGAATTGAACTGGCAAGGCGCAATTGGACTTGGGGGAGGTGGAAAGGTCACACATCTGGTCTCAGCAGCTGCCTGGTAGCTTCCTGGCAATGGCCTCATGGGTGGCAACTCAGCCGCAGATTCCACCATAGGGAACTGGAGAGAAAGAAAACAGGAAAAATTACACTGTTTGAAACTCAAATAAATCCCTGAGGATTTATGACTTAATCTTTGTGCAGTGTCACTGAAAGACACACAATCCAGTTAACCGAGAGTAATTTAAAAAGCAATTTTAATCTTGACTTGCTCTCTCAAGGAACATTAAAGGGGATCCAATTCATAATCTACAGCCATACATGGAAAGCATCCCCTTTCTTCTCCCTTTCAATTCTTTTATACACACACAGTATCCCACATTCAGGGCTCCAGGAGCTGATCTTTCCCTCCCCTCCCCTCAACCCTCCAGCCCCCTAACTCTCATGAACAACACCTGCACAATCTGGCTTCCCTGCGGTCACCTAGACACATATTGTGTGACATTCTGAGGATGTCAGAGACTCCACAGCCCCTCACTGGAAGAAGAACAGAGATCCCACTAGTGAATAGTTCACTGACTCCCCCATTTTTCAGTTTTTTTGTGACATTTCCAGATATGAAATAGGGTGTTTGCGTAGTCTTGACTTTCTGATAAATGTGAGTGATCTTCCAACATCACTATGTACTTTTTGTTTAACATAAGGTCTTATAAAGCAGCCCAGGTGAGCCTCAAATTTACAATCCTCCTGCCTCAGCTGCCTGAATGTTGTGTATTTTTATGTATTCTTTTCAATCTGGCAACCATACACTGCTAGAAGATTTGATTCACTGAAAGTTTTTGTATAGTTATCACAAATAAGATAGCAGACTAGATGTTTGGGGTTCTACCTTAAAGGAAAGTGAATTTTTAATGAATGAGGATAAAGCTGTGTTGTGGTGGGGCAGTGTATCTGCATCACTGTGCTCAGTTACACTCAGAAGAAAAGGTCTGACCAAAATTATTTTACCTTTTACATATTTTCTGTTCAGAAGTTTGGGATCTGCCTAGTACTTGATATGTCACAGTGACATAAAATAGATTTTTTTTTAGCCGGGCGGTGATGGCGCACACCTTTAATCCCAGCACTCGGGAGGCAGAGGCAGATGGCTCTCTGTGAATTCAAGGCCAACCTGGTCTACAGAGTGAGTTCCAGGACAGGTTCCAAAGCTACACAGAGAAACCC
>LOEQ01000680.1:311144-325814 GCA_001685075.1 Bramus lutescens | reverse complement strand
TTTGGAAGAGCAGGCAGTGCTCTTAACCTCTGAGCCATCTCTCCAGCCCCCAAATGACTTTTGTCAGAATACTTTTTTCTTTTTTTTAATCACAGCTACAGAAACAAACAAATTAAAAAAATGTGTTGTTTTTTCAGAGGAGGCTACAGAGCTTTTTGCCTCAAAAGGAGAGAATCATACTGGGCCTTGAACGATAAATGTGAAAGCAATCTCTTGGTCCATAAATCAGGCTGGTCTCTCTCAAGGGGTCCCACTGCAGCCCCTGGAGCGTTGTAATTACAGATGTCTGCCGTCTGACTCAGCTGCTTCATGAATGCCCGAAATAGCAAACCCAAGGAGGCATTTGCTGATTGTTCTCTCAGAAAGTAGAAACCCAAGTTGTAGAAGAAGTGAAGGGGTTACCTGGGAGAAACCAAGCTCACCAGTACTCTACAAACGTCATTTCAGATCTGTTCTTGGTCAAACTCTTTGGTCTGTGTGTACTATTACAATTTATGTTGGCTTGGGAGAACTACAGAACAGAAAGAATCAAGCAGTTGAAGCAAAACTTAAAAACCTCCAATTCATTTTCATCATCAACTATGACATAGCTGGCAGTCATGTCTCAGGGGCTAGGTCATAGTAGTCACAGAAACGCTAAGATCTCACAGCTGAAAAGGCTGGAGCCAATTCCTGTACACAAGCTTCACCTACATAAAAAATACACTGTTTAAACTTTAATTCTTGTTTGTAAAAATCCTAATCCTTCATTGAAACTAGGCCAGGATCTCTTCTATTTTCCTTCTAGAATATTTGTTGGCAAAATATCCTAACATTTCAGGGAATCTAGGACCATGTAACTCAAACCCTGGTCCATAAATCATCTCTCTCAAAATGTTCCTGATCCCAGCTCAAAACACCATATTAGAGTTTCTGGGGTTAGGGCCAAATAAGCTGATTTTTAATGAGGAATCCGGGTTGCGTGATGATATATGCTACAGTTTGAGACTGGCCACTCTGAGTCAAAATAAAATTCATCCAGATGTTTTCTTTTGCTTTTGAGTCTCAGGTAGATTATGCAGCAAATGCAGCAAAAACAATTTAAATAACCCCTAGCTCCTTATGTATGGGGATCGAAGAATAAGGTGTCCTGTATTTTTAGTGTTAAAATGTAGTATTCATGCATCCAGTTGAAATCATATTGGGAAAACATTCAAATGTGAATCATGTTTTGCTTACACAACTGCAAGCTGATGAAATCATATGTCTGAAGGCTGTGTGTGCATACACGTGTGTGTGCATGTTTGTGTGTGTGCATACATGTGTGTGCATGCATGTGTATGTGTGTGCATGTGTGTGTATGCATACATGCATGTGTGGGGGTGTGTGGGGGAGTGTGTGCATGTGTGTGTGTGTGTGTGCGTGCATGTGTGCGTGTGTGTGTGTGATGGCATAGAGCATAGTGAAGAATCTGAGCTGCTAACCTATGATTCTGTCTGTTGCCCTAAGACTGACACTCAGATGTTTTCACAGGTAAGGATTACTGAAGTTTCAAGACATACGTGCTGTTTCAGGAAAGAAATAAGCAATCTAAATAATTCCATAGATCGAATGTAACTATCTAGATGTGAAAATTGGATCAGAACATTATAAGAAAATAAAGTGACGAGGACCATCGCATATATAAAATAGATAGAAAACAGCAAAATAATTAAATCCCCGAAATACATTATAATTAAGAAGCATCTATTCCATGAATTAAAAGTTAATTTACCATAAGAAGTTACTTCATTCTGCCAGCATAATGGCACATACCTTTAATCCCAACACTTGTGAGGGAGAGGCAGGTGGGTCTGAGTTTGAAGCCAGCTTGGTCTACACAGTGAGTTCCAGGACACCCAGGGATTTGTAGAAAGAATCTATCTTAAAAATAAATAAATAAATGAAAATTAAAAAAAAAAAGGTCACCTCATCGATGGACTGGGGAGAAGAAGCATTATCCGACTAGCATTGGAAAAACCAACTGTGTAGAATTCAATAGAGTGATAAGCAAGTAGATCACAGCATCAATTCAGGGCAGAGAAATAAATCTGCACTGGTCACATACTCATGTGTATGTGTAAAAATGTATGGGTATAAGATGCATGAGTCAAATTCATAATATATATTTGTAGTGAATAAGGACTAAACAAAAGCATCCTTAATTTGCCAAAAGCTATATGCCAAAAGTTTATGTCAAATATGTTAACAAAAAATTGGATCTTTTTTCCTAAATGGCATTATATATCAAATAAAAATATTTATTATCATTAATACTGGTTAACCCATTGCTAGGATTCATGGCTACTTATATAAAACAAGTAAAATAGAAAGTTTTAGAAAAAAGTGAGATAAAATTCTGATGTTTTTCTGATAGTATGATTGTCTCTATTGAAAATTTAATCAACTTTGAATTCAACTTAACTGAATCAAATAATTATAAATTTCTGAACTTAAAAAAAGCTGATAGACAAAATTACCATACTAAAGTAAATTGGTTTCTTTTCCAGCAAGAACAAAGTAGAAAATTCCACTAAAAATTAAAAGAGTGTTCACAATCCCATTCAAATTTTGAATGTAAGTTTTATCAGAATACAGCCATAGAGCAAGTGAGAAAATAAAATTTAAAACAAACTTAAGATACTAATTCACGTAAATATAAAGAAGGTGATTAAGCTGGGTGGTGGTGGTAGTAGCAGTGCATGCCTTTAATCCCAGGAAGGAGGCAGAGGCAGGCAGATCTCTTTAAGCTCAAGACCAATCTGGTCTACAAAGTGAGTTCCAGACAGCCAAGGCTACATAGAGAAACCCTGTCTCAAAAAAACAAAATTAATAAATAAAAGAAAAAGATGATCAAATCATAGAGAAATTTAAAATAGTAAAGAAGTAATGCTTCATGACAACCAGAAAGCTAGCTGAGTATGAGAAACTGTAAAATGAGAAGATGCATTGCTGGGGGGCTAGGAGCTGGTGCAGGTATCTTGATCAGTAACCTGAAAGTGTCTAGTGAACTGAAATATGTCTAGACTGGAGTTCAGTGATACAAATCTAGCCTTAATCTTTTAAAAAAGTAAGCTCAATTCATTCTATTTGTGTGTTGGGAGCCCCACATTGAGGGCCATTTGTTGTGGTCCCGTGTAGGGGCTACCTCTGCCTGGGCCCAGCCCCAACAGATTCATATCTCCCAGGATAGGGGGTTGTGGATAGAAATGTCAGGCAGAAGAAACAGAAATACAAAAGAAAGAGACAGAGACACTGATAGAGTCAGGAGGACAACCCAGTGAATACTGAATTAGCCCCTGTTTATTTTCCATATTCTTTATATGCCCCAATCCTAAAGGGGGGAAGAAGGCAAGGCTTCTTTACTATGGCACAAATAAGGAACAAACAAAGTAATTACCTCTTCAATACCCGAAACATCAAGCATCTATATCCTGAGTTAAGTATTCTGATGTTTATGCAGGACATGCAGCCAGAGACCACACCTTAGGCCAAGCATCCTGTAGGCAGCAGCCATACCCTGTGACAAACATCCTGTTAGAACCTTGAAGGAGCAAGAATAGGTCTGAACTTCCTGACCTTTGGTCAAGGCAGAATGAATCCACATCCATGGGCTCTCACATTTGTCTTTCTGAAAATCTTATTTGTAGCCATAGCTGGAACCCATGTCCTTTGTAGATTCTGGCATGGAATTTTACAAGATTATTGGTGAATTTTTGATAAGGCAACTTTGTGAACACCATCTCTTTGTAGAGGTTGGGAGTCAGGTGGTGGTAGATGTTGGAGATGGCATCAGAGACAGCCTTGGGAAAGTTATCCATAGTGGCAATGTAGTCGGCCCCCCACCCCTGGCAGAAGCATAGCAGCCATCATCAACAGTACTGACCAGTGACAGCAGTCAGTGTTTCTTGGCATGTGGATGAGGTGTACCAGCACAGAGCCATGAAGCCTTCAAGGGAAGTGGTGGAGTTTGCCCATCGGGTCCCCTAGTTGCCTCTCCACGCAAGAACAAAGTAGATGGACCAAGATGGTGTTTCCTCAGGCGGTTGTGATCTTCTTGTTAGATTACTGAATAGCTAGACCAGTATGACCATTATAGAACCTGGTAGAAGCTGTAAACCTGGTTCACGGGGCAACATGAACCTGCTTCTATATTGGCATGAGATTAAACACAGCATCCTTAAGGCATTATCCCTTCTGCCCAGGGAAAAGTCCATAATGGGAAAAGTTCCTTGATATGAAGGAAGGGGAAAATTGCCTCTAATAGTTGATCTTCATATTTTGCCTGGCATCCCATCTTGGAAACAGTAATTCACTTTGGGCCTTGTCTCCATGAGCCCAATGACCTCAAGACCACATCCAGACCATGACCTCCTTGGAAGTCATTGTCCAAGCCTCTGTGGAAACCTTTGTGCCTTCCAAGCTGGAGTCTCTGGTCCCTCTTGCTACAAAGCGTCAGTTTCTATTTGATGTTTTTCTAGAGAAGAATAGGAGACCCTCATCTCCTCTTAAAGACTCTTCACAAAGATACACAAAGGAACTGCACAGATGCGCTGTCTACTGTGAGACACTGCTGTTCATTTAGGGACCCTTAGTAGTGGAACACATAAATAAAATGCCAGTGCATGCACTGTGTATACTTCAAAATGTAGAAATACACATACACACACACACCCCACACACATTTATATCAATATATATATTGATATCCAAACACAGTCTTGAGTAAGAAATGACTTGGAATAAAATTAAATTTTAAATGCATATACATAGAAGACAATATTAAATTCTGCAAGAATAATTACATCCACGGGACATATATCAGATATGTTTATAGACTGGCAGGAAGAAGGGAAGAAAATGCTATGAGGGAGAGGCAGTAAAGTAATAGAACAAAAGCTGGCGAAGGGCCTCTGACCAACTATAAAATTCTGAGAATGGAAGAGCGGAATGATTCTGTGGATCCCAAGCTTTTAAAACAAAACAAAACATACTGGAAAACTTTTAGCCAAAATTTAAAACATTGGGATTAGCAGTTTTCATAAAATGCATTCTTGCTATTTAAATTCCTCACCCTTTGTAGATGCATTTATAGAATTTCTCTCCTTTTGTGGATGTTCCCTAGGCCAGAAAGCTGTATTTATGGGCATTTGGAAGAATTGGAGGTTGAGAGGGTTTTGCTCTGCTATTGCTCAGAATGTAATATCCGACTAGGCTATCTGTGTGGCTATCAGTAACATTAGTCCTCCGGTGAATCAGAATTCTACAGGCTGTGGCTTAGCATTTAAATGTAATAGGATCGTATTGAATAGTGCTGAGGAGATGCCAAAGCTATTTATTTTTCAGGATACTGCTCAGACTGCTATCCTATCAACCAAACATTTCTTTTTCTATTCCCAATGGCTTAGCACAGTGCCAGGCACGTATTAAGTCTTTTCTCCCAATATCTACTTGAATTAATGAACAAAACCCAACAGAAAACAAAGCAATTAGCCCTCTTACCTCAAATTTGTAAATGAGTAATATCTCTACAAAAGTTCCACAAATAAATCATTCAATAATTATGAGTGGAAAACGTAAAAAGTTTGTCTAATGAGGGAACTGTCTCTTAGATAATGAGAATGGATTTGGTAAAAGGCTTCTTGCTTATCCCTTTCCGGGGTCCATCTGTCCCCTTGTCTAATGGCTGGAGATAAGCCAGACGATGGTTTAGGTTCAAAGGCTGGAATTGTCATACTTACAGAGAGACCTAACTCAAGGAGAAGATGACTCGAGACCAAGGGAGAATGGTAAAGAGACTGGACAAGAAGAATCTTTTTAACACAAGAGGGAAACGTGGGTAAAGTTCGGGTGGGCACAGGCAGTCTGCCTATGCTGGGAGATGCTGTACTTGGTTCCAGAAGGCCAGATGGAAGCCAGTCCAATGCAACTGGAGGGTTTTGAGCAAATCTATGGGTTAAGTGCATTTTTGATGTTATTTCTTTTAATCCTTACAACCTTATGAGGTGCCCAAGGCAGCAATCCCATTCTCTATCAGATGCACTAGCTTAGTCTCAGAGAGTGTGCGCATCTTGTCAATGACAGAAGTAGACTACGAGCCCATATCCTTTTCATCTAAAACCTCAGTCATTTCTGCAATATCAGTGTTCATCCTTTAGCCTGTGCTGAGGGGAAGCCAGGTTAAGGGGAAAATATACATTTTTAATCATCACAAGAGGAAGATCTGAATTCAAATGCATTGGCCTCAGGTTTCAGGAGCCTGATAATATTCAGAAGTGAATGATGACAGAGAAGTGTCTTCTTCTTATATGGCATCAACAATGAGTGTGTTCCATGTACCTAGAGCTATCTGTTGTTTATAATTAGCTTCTTACATGTGCATACCATGAAAATCTATAAGATTCTCTGAATTACCAGGGCAAGGGTGGGACAAGGGCTCAAAGAAAGATAGCTCTCCCAAGAAGTCAGAGAAGCAACTTAGAAAGACAAGAGAGGTGATAGTGGGCAATACGAGAAACAGGGGTAGACAGAAAAGGACCATGGGAACTTAGAGACAGGGGTGATAGCTGCAGTGTATAAATGAACCCCCACTGGAGTTTTAAAAAAGGCATGAGAATGAAGAAGGTTCAGATGGTTCTGAAAGTACCCCGAGAGTCCTGGGTGTGGGTCGTGAAAACCGTCAAGGGGTTTGGAAGGTCAAACTGCTTCTATCAAGATTGTTCTTCTTACTATGTTGACCTCTTTTCATTGTGCAAAAACATCTATATTAACCTGGAAAACATCAGAATATCCTTTCTTTGCTTGATTACTTGATTACACATAGCATCAGAAATAAACAAAAATAGAATCACATGTCTTCTATTCAGTTAGGTAGCAAAGATATTTGCGGCGCTGGAAGATGGCTCAGCCAGTAAAGTGTTTGCTGTGTAAGCATGAGGACCTGAGTTCCATCCCCAGCACCCATGTTAAAACTGGGGCACAGCAGCATGTGTTTATAAGCCAGATGCTGGGGTCTTAGAGATAGGAGGCTCCCTGGTACTAGCTGGCCAGCCAATCTTGCTAAATTGTTGTGCTCCAGGTTCAGTTCTGTGCAAGGCCCTTTCTCAAGAAATAAGGTATTGAATGAGTGCAGAAGACAGCCAAATTATCCTCCAGGCTCTACATATATAAGTGAACATGCACACACACACACACACACACACACACACACACACACTGTATCTATATCTTCAAAATGTGTTCAATGAATGTAAACTTTTGGACCTTCTCTTTCTGTAAACCATAGAAATTTTCATAAAAACATATTGCCTGTGTTAGTATATGATGAAACTATTCTGATGTTAAAATGTTTTTTCTCTCTTTAAAACATAATGCAATAAATCTTATCATGTATAAGATGTCCTTAGGCTTCTTATCTATGTCAACCAACAACTTGGAAAACTACTGGTGTGTGCTGCTTTCTCCATTTAAAAGTCTGGCTTAACAAGGAATCGTCTGCCTATAGTGAAACACAGCGGATCTGTGCAGCTATGAACCTAGATTAGTGCAGTCATGGCTCCATTTCTACGTTCCAGTCACAGAACAACTCTATCGCTCCAAAATGGTCCTGCATCTCCCGTCCTTTATATCCAGTCATTCTCCTCACCTTGGCCACCTAGGAAGCATTAAATTGTTTTCTATCCCTATCTTCTTTCCAAGAGTATCATGTAAAATGAATAATATTGTATGTAACCTTTCAAGGCTGATTTCTTTCATTTAGCATAATACATTTGGAATCCACTTATATTGTCGTGTGGTTTGTGGGTTGCCCTACAGTGCTTCTTCCTTTGTTAGGTAGGGTTTTCTTCATCATGCTTTTCAGATAAGGTCTCACTAAGTAGCCTAAACTGACCTTGAGGTTACAATCATCCTACCCACGCCTCTACCCTGCCAAATTAAGCCAGGCACCATATCTAGCTCCTTGCATTGATTTACCACATTTCTTTGTCTATACACCAGTTCACAGACTATATATAGGGTTGTTTCCAACTTTGGGCAATGGTGACTAAACATTCACAGACAAATTTTTGGGTGACCATAACTTTTATGGTGGTGTGAGTGGGTATAAGCAGGAATTTAAATAGAAGACAGTTTAAATATTTGAGGATGAAAGGGGGCCATTTTAGTCAGAGCGATAGTCTGGACAAGCTGCCTTTTTGCCCATTTGTCTGCAAACGTCACAGATTCAAGGGACTAGAAATCTGTATGTAGAAGATCTAGTAGGCATGTTTTGTCCTCTTCAGCCTTCTCTGTGTGGCTGGCCTCAAGTCCTCCTGAGGTACTTACTCTACCTCAGTCCTAGCTCAGGCTAATGGTAGCACCAGGGCTGAGCTGTTTGGTGACCTAAGGTTAACTAGCTATGAGTTCTTTTGCCCTGTATATAGAACAATCAATAAGCTTGGAAGAATTCAAATGTTTTTGTTTCTTATTTTTGTTTTTAAATAAAATTAAATATTAAGAATATAAGCAATTTATAGTTCTTTATGGCAATTTAGGAAATTGATAGTTAAGAACATCCATTACCAAGCAAACTGAAGCCATTTTCACCGATCTTTTGCTAGCCTTCTTTTCACAAGATTAGGATCACATTCCTTGTGCTGTCTTGCATCTCAGTTTTCACTAATATTCTATTGTAACCATTTTCTTTTTATAAAACTCCTCATAAATCTATTTATTACAATAGAAAACATAGCCATTATGCTACATGATACTCCATCACACAGCTCTAACATAATTTACGTAGGCATTTCTTGATTGTTGAGAAATTGTTTTGTTTCTGTTTTATCACCAATATAAATAATACTGTGGGTGAGCATCTTTCTTCATAAAGCATTTTATTGCATTTTTTTCATGTTCCCAATAACACAATCACATTTGAAACCTAAAAAATAAATTATAAAATTGCAGAGAGTAACATCTTGAATGACCCTAGGGGACAGTTTATTTAATTTTCTCTGTGTCCCCTCCCACTTGGATGCCCACCATCTGCTGATTTCTGTATGGGGAGAAAAAGGATTGCATGAAATGTAGCTCAAAGTCTGGAGACTGAGTATTGAATTCACTGTGATGAATACCAGCTACAAATTCTACCTAGCATGCAGCTTGTCTGGGGATAGAGCAGAGCAGCTGGGACCTAAGAATGAGCCAGGTTTCCTAGCACTGTGAGGAGGTGGCTTCATTTCATCCATACATTGAGCCTTGGTATCGTCAACCCCACTTTATCAAAAAAGGGAAGTGTGGCACAGAGACAAATTGACTTGTTCAGGAACTTCTAGCTTCTGAGAGGCAGATCCAAGATTTATACTAGTATTAGTATACTACACTACTATATAATATATAATCATATATAAATGCTACAATGAAGTGTTTATCTAATTACTGTTTATCAAAAAATTGGTAGTCAGATAACGGGGCAAGAACCTGAATAATCAGAGGAGTGGAGAAACAACCAGTCACTTCCTTTCTCTCTCTTCTCTCCTGTTCCCCAATCCTAAAGGGCCAAGATCCTCTTAAGTCCCGCCTTACTACTTCCTCAATCCTCCAAAACCTCTCTGGTTAATTTTGGTCAGCTAGTGGCTCTGCCCTCAGATTCAAAATAAACTTCATTGTCAGAATACATTCAAAATATCACACAACACTGCCCTTCTATCCCTAGGGGCTTGTGGCATCCCCAGCGATCATTCTCCTTTTAGACCATAGCTCTATGAAGGTAAATAAGACCAAAGCTCTGGACTGCAGGTCTAACATGTGGAGCTAGGCCAGCACTGGTTCCACTACAGGGCTTTTTCTCCATAAGGCAAGTTAAATGAGTTCTTAGCACCGGAATGTTTGGGGCCTTACAATTATATGCAGTGTTTTTAAGTTACACTTTTAAAAACACACTTGGCGTGTACGGAAACAACGCATTCTAAAGTACAGATACAAAGGGAAGCGTCTAAGGACAGAAGACCTGCGGGGACTTGGCTTGTCACATCCAGTGCTATCTCATACAAAAGAGCTTTACGGTTCTGGAAAGTTTGCAATGGGCTGCACATTTTTGCCTTCCTTTTAGAGATTCATTAAGTAAATCAAGTAATTTAAAGCCCCACAAAGTCCCATGGTGAAACAACCTGCTTAGATATATCTGATCCAAAATTTTTCAATCTTATTTAGATCCAGAACATTTTTCTCACATGAGCCCTATTTACATCTCACACACTTGGGAAAACGTTGGACCTGATTTATGCTAACTTGGGCAGCAATCCTCAGGCCACTCTTGAGAGCAGGAGCCAAGCACCATTAGCCCATGGGTGTCCAGAAGTTGAGTGTGGAGCTCAAGGTTTTGGGGGCTCTGCTTTTTCTCCTTTTTCGTGTCTCACCAGTGCGCTAAAACAGAGCAGAGGAACATGACGATTCCCACCGAACAGGCAAATTCTCACATTCTGACTCATTTCCTTTACGCTTTTGAAAGCTCTGGAGGCCAAAGGGAGGCGTGCTTATGAAGCAGGGGAAGGTCCCGTCTTCATTTTTTTGGGCCATGCCTGGCTCAAGCGTGTTATGTTACAAGGAACACCTGCTGTTGTTTTGCAGCCCAGGCCCCCTCAGCCTACTCGACCAGCTGGTGCTCGCTCCCAGCACAGGAGCTGTTTCAGGGAAAAGGGGAATGAAGACTTTGATTCAGAGCCCCCCAAACTCTTCTCTCTCCTCCTCCACCCTCTTCTGGTTATTATGTGGATAGAGGCGGTGATTGAATTAAGAAAGCTGCTGAAAGCAGCAACAGAGCACACAGGAAAAGGAGCAGAGCCTCACACAGGAGCTTCCCCTTTGCACTCCACTCTGGAAGGAAGACGCTAGGAGCTGTGCTTAAGTGGTACCTGGTGATTATTGCATTAGCTGGGCATTGCTCTTCAGGGCCTGTCACTCAGGGCCACTGCAAAGTCATCTGAACCAGGGGAGCTGCAGAGAGCCTGGGGACCATCCACAGTCCTATAATTATGAGACTAATTCCAAAAAAGGTCAGAACTCCTTAATCAAACGCTAATCAAAGCATTTTGTAAATGATGCTGTTTCTATTCCAAGTGGGAGGAAGGGCAGTTTGGAGGCCAAGGGTCCCAGAGTGCGTTTTGAAAGTATGGGTAGAGCAAATAGCTTTGCTCGGAAAATTTAGTCATTGGAGTGTTTATTTTTATTTTTGAAGTGCAAGTCGACATGACTTTCTACAATGTCTTTTTATGCTGTGGAACCAGGTTACGGGAAAGCAGCCAAATCTGAAGATATTTAACTTCCTTGTTGTTTTTCCCTAGAAATGTGCCTGAATAATTAAATTGGTAGAACCTGTGTCTGCTGGTGAACTGCGTTGGTCTGCATGGTTTCTTGCATTAATTTGTGTGAGACAGGTTCAGTCCATTGCTGAGGTGAACAAGCTGAGAAATTCAGCTGCTTTCATTTGGCTCTTTGGTAGCAGAGAGAAGATTCAATTTTAATAAAAATGCAGTGCTCTTTGAACACATAATAGCTCCCATTACGGTAAATCTAGGTCTCTAGAGCCACCCTGACCTCCTTCCAATAATCAGGACTTTGCTATCCTGTTTCCTGACAGCTCACTCTGATTTTAATTTGTCATCATAAACCCTTTTGTTATAAAAGGGAAACAAGAAAATAGCAACAAAGAAATCCTGTCTCTTTTAAAATTTCAGTGACTTTAGGCATTCATGAAAACATGTGTGTACAGTCAGAGATATATACACATGCATACTCACACATACATATGCACTCACACACATATACACATATGCACATTACACACACAAAATTCTTTTCATATAATCTATTGATCAATACGTCTCATTATACTTTTTGTATGGATTTGTAAAGACTTTGTGTGTGTGTGTATGTGTGTGTGTGTGTGTATCTGTAAAGCCTTGCCCACCAGCTGAAATTAAGTAAATTTTGAGAAGGTTTCACTGCACAACTGGTCAAGGTCACGCTTCTGGGTGAAGTGGATTTCTCTATGGTTCTGTATTGTGTGTACCATCCTGCGATCTCCGGCAGAACACACTGACTACAGCCTCCTCTTCCAAACCTCATTTTCTCCCCTCCCTGGAGTGCAAGCTCCCCAAAGTGTGATTAATCCATCTATTGATTGCCTGCTGCCATAGTGAGGGTGAGATATGGCTAGCAATCGGTGCCAGGCTGCCTATGTGACTGGACTGCTAAGCCAGAGGCGAGAAAAGAACAAGTGCTAGCCTGCGCCTTCCAACCCTGCACACAGAGAGGGCACAATAGCCTGCTTTCCCGCATGCTTTGCAAAGATCCTGCTCATCAAAATGCAGCTGATTCTTTTTCAAATGAATTATAATGTATACTCCCTGCTATCTCAATTGGCTTCACAAAGGTCTAATAAAAGTTTATGGATAAAGGGAAAGAAGATAAAAAAAAAGAGTAACAAGACAAAAATCTCCTGGCTATAGAGCCAAACAAGAATGTACTGCCTTGATTACAGCAGCCTGGGTAGATGTAATGGATAGCCGAAAGCTTGCCAGCTGAAAAGATTAGAATACTAAGAAGGCATTTACCTAATATTCAGAGGCGGTGCGGTAGGCCAAAGGTAAGGTGAAGAGAAGCTGAGGGAGTAGGCAAAGACCCCAAAGAGAAACAGCACTTCTACCTGTAAATGAACAGGGTAAAATGAGAAGTCTGTAGACTCAACTCAATGCCAGGCACGTTTTGAGCAGTAAGCAGGGAATTTAGCTAGCCAACGGTTCCCCTTCTACTCCAGCCCAAGAGAAAGACAAGCCTGTAGGCCTAGCATAGTGGGTATCATGTTGCTTTTCATTCTTCCCTTATGTTCGGGAGACTCTTACATCTGGTCACGGTGCTCTTGTGTCAGGAGCAGAAGGTACAGGATCACATAGCACTTTCTGCTTCTGGTAAAAATTTCAATGCATCCAGGTAGAAAACAGAAACAAAAATGAACAAACAAACAAACAAAAACATGAAAAATTGGTCAGTAGTCCAATGCCCAGTGATCTTCAACAGGGAGAGTGAAAGCGCCATGTTTTAGGGCCCTTAGGACTCTCTACTTTGTAGCTCTCCTGTATCATGGGGATGGGTGGCAGGGAAGCAGGGAGACCAAACCAGGAGAGAATGGTCCTAATCCAGATGGCGGCAATGGGAATGAAATAGGATGAGGGGGGACATGAAGTGACTCTCATAGGAAGAAGCCATGATCCCTGACACATTATTTGGAAAAGAAATCTCTTGTTATGAATGGTTTTCACAAAGAGCCTAATATTTCATACACTCAGCAGCAGCAACAACAGCAAATGTCAAATAAGCATTCACTCATTCCAGCAGGCAGTGGGAGTTCAGCAACTCTGTGAGGAAAAAAAAAAAACAGAATACAGAGATTCTTGTAGAATCCAAGAGGAAAATGGATCCATGAGCCACATAGAAAGAACCTGCTACACCAGACTGGCTCAAATGAAGCTACTTCAGTAGGCATCGAACCATCAGCCAAGGAAGGGAAGCGCATATGTGTGGCAGTGAGCAAGCCATTTTCCACAAAGACTGTGTTTTGCTATTTTGTTTGGCATCAAAATAAAATTGGGATAAAGAAAAATGTGGTTTGGAAATAGGCTAAGAATTAATAAATGAAGTGCCCCTGTAGAAACGCCAGTGTTTCCACATACAGAGCACATTCTCTGCTAGAAATATTATTTCGTATTGTCTTTATTAATAAGTATTAAAAAGTTTGCTTATTGATGCAAATTGCAGATGCTTTTAAATGGCCTGTATTGTCAACACTCAGCTGGTCACAATGTTCCCAAAGAGGTTAGAAATGAGGGACATGTCGGAAATGATAAAACAAGGCTAAATTTGGCCACATGAAAAGTACATCTGGGAAAAAATAATTTAAAAAGCAGATATTTATTGCCCCCCCCACAAAAAAAATCTGGACCACACTGTTGCCAAAAGAGACCCAGGTGCAGAGCCGGATGGTAAATTAGGTGCAAGTTTAAAATACAGAAGGGCAGCCCAGAGCCACTCAATTCTGGCCTGCCTCATTTGATAAAGAAACCCCATCCAATCAGGAAAAACCAGGTCTGCCTCAGTCTTTCCTGTTTGCAGGCTACTCACAAAGGAAATTCAGTCCATTTATTGTTTGGGTTTTAGTTAGTAGGAGATAAAACAACAAGAACAAAATCATTTAGCAGAATTATAAGCTGGGACTATTAACTCAAGTTCATAGCCAATACGTTCTAGAAAAAGAAACAAGCCATAGCAATTTGCATATAGAAACTTCATTTATACCCTAAGATGTGTCCCTGCTATGCTTTCTTTAGTTGTTCATTATAACACTCTTCCAGGTAAGTGACCAGGTAGTCACATGGCCGATTTCTGTTTTACATGCTGAGCAGCTGGGGCAGGATTACCAAGGACATTCAAGAAAGCCAGCCATTGGACTCCTTGGTGCTTTGTTCATTACAAGGACATCTTCTAAATGCTTTAGGGTTTTGTGAGTCATTAAAGGGAATTGGAGAATGGTCAGCAATGCTACCACAGGATCTGTAGTGATTAGGGAGCAGGCCTGCTTTTCGTCCTGTCCGGCTCCCGCACGGCTAGCTTATACCC
>LOEQ01000680.1:300087-311080 GCA_001685075.1 Bramus lutescens | reverse complement strand
CTTTATTAACCAATGAAAGTAACACATAGTCAGATGACCCTCCTACATCATTTTTCTTTTTTCTGTTTAAACAAAAAAGGCTTTTACTTTAACATAGTAAGGGGGCCTTGGCAGATAACTTACAAATCAGGTGAAGTATGTATCTGAAGGTACTGATGTTTAAAAATTTATTGATTACATAAATACCCTCAAATAATGTTAGTGGTAAAATTCAGAACTTTGTTTA
This sequence comes from Bramus lutescens, assembly GCA_001685075.1. Taxonomy (NCBI): domain Eukaryota; kingdom Metazoa; phylum Chordata; class Mammalia; order Rodentia; family Cricetidae; genus Bramus; species Bramus lutescens. The sequence goes on along the minus strand of LOEQ01000680.1, from coordinate 310,854 downwards.
TGTTTACCCCTTTATGTTTCCTTCCTGTTACTCCTATAAAGTAGTGATGATTATGAACATTTCAATGCTAAAAAAAAAAGCTTGCCAAAGAGGGAGGCAAGAAAAGGAAGCAAATGCTATCACGACAAAGAAATTAATTTATCACTCCTTCAATTTGCTTTCATGACTTATCAATCACACTCAGAGGATGTAAATGCTTCTAGAACATGATTTTAGCCAACTGTCATGGCTCAACTCTAAACAAACCTGCTGGCCGTGTGTGTGTGTGTGTGTGTGCGTGTGTGTGTGTGTGCTTGGGCAGAGCTGAGGGCCGTTATTGATGTGAGTGCTCCGAAACTCATCCCAAACTATGATTGTCTTTTGACTTTGACTATAATCTGCATTCCAGTGGGGTCTTTGTTTGCTGGCAGACTCATTTCAATCATATTGTTTGAGTGACAACTCATTATTGCAAATCAAGTAAGGGATAGCTTATGATTTGGGTTTTAGTGATGGTGAGTAAATTTTATAGTGTATATAATTTGGAACATGTCTGCGTTTCAGCCCATATGTGGAAATCTGCCCGGGTGCTTATTATTATGCTTATCTGTAAATGACCAGATGGCCTTCCCCAAATGTAGAGAACCATTTAGTGCCATTTTAAACCATTAAGGCTATTAACTCTGACTTGAGATAATCCTGTGCCCAAAGGGAACTAGTTTTGCTGTCCCTCAAAATCATCAAATGTAATTAAATGCCATATTGAGGAGTAGACATTAATGGATTAAGGAGCCAGCTTGTCAACCAAGTCAACCAAGCAAAGTAATAGACAAAATTGGAATAGACGAAAAAGATGTATTAGGTATGGTCCTGGCTAAGCAGCTATAACAAAAGATACCAAAAATATGACAAAAAATAAACAAGCAAACAGAAAGTTCATTTTCCATCCAGTTAAAAATGACACCAACGTAAACAATCAACAGCATCAAAACCAGTGGCAGGTAAGATGCCCAGTATAGACAGCTCTGCTTCTTAAGATTGACTAGGGACCCCATTCTTTCTATCTTGATGTTCTGACATCTGCTCTGGTATACTTATACACCCGGTTAAATCTGTCATGGCTGCATCTCCACATTCTAGTTAGCCAAGAGGAAAGATGAGAAAGCAGAACACAGCAAACGTATTTTAAGGAACTGATGGTAAGATTGTGCATGTCTATTTACAATTTTCTGCCAATCTTAACCATTTGATTATTAATTGCAAGAGATGCTGGCAAATGGAGACCTCACATGTTTTCTTCTGTGCAGCAACAGCTTAGCAGACTGAATTCTACTTCCAAAAACAAGAATGGAGGAACGGACAAGTCTCTCCCACTTTTTTCTGTTCCCACAAGCTGTAAGAGCCAGAGATGATAACTGGACAGCCACTATTATAAGGAGCAGAAAGTGCCTAAGAAAACTACAGAAAGAAGACAATGATCGATTCCATGTGAGTGAACCCTTAGCATTTACTCTTTCCTGGAAACAGCAAGCTTCCTTATACACATGAAATCATTTCATTTCCGTGTTAATGCTAACTCTAGAATTAGTATAAATCCTTCAAGAAGATACCTAAATGGAATTAAATATGAAACAAGGGATTAGGAGAAATGTCTGTGAGAGAAGCGACAGCAAGGGAGGAGAGTGAGGGGGACTGAAATGACGGATCTGAGGAGGGAAGAATCCTGGCAGGCCCACCAGGAAGTTAACTCCAATGGGAAGTTTGCAGAGCACAGATGACATCTCTCTCCTACGTCTGGCATTAGACCCTAGCCATCCACATCTTCCAGGTCTCAGTTCTCAGCTGGATGACACGTAGATCCGATGGCCTCAGTGTGAGAAAGGTGACCCCATTCAGACTGCAGCAGTATGGCCAAGGTTAATTACCTTCTTTGCAGTTGGACATGTCTCAGAGCTGCCTTTTCTCTCTCTCTCCCTCTCTCCTTCTCTCTCTCCCTTCCTTCTTCTCCCCCATCTCCCTCCATGTTTTTTTTCCTCACAGGAAAGTTGAGATGTATATCCACACACAGTAGCTGGAAAATGGCCGAGATGACATCGAGTGTACAGCCTATGTTTAAAGTGATCCAGACCTTCCAGTCCCCAATCCCATAGAGCACATCATCTCTGGAGGTTCAGATGGAAATAGCAATGGACATAGGTGCTTCCACCAAAGAGTCTTCCTCTCTGGGCTGCCTGCTAGCCAAAAATCAGGACCTGAAAGTGAAAGCAATGAGGCCAGAGAGAGGATCTAGTCTTCCATATATATAGGATGCCTACAGCTCCTTCCTGCAATAATTTTGAGAGACAAAACTATAGCCACAAGGCCAGGCCCAAGCCTTGGATCACACTTTTCCCCTTTCTAGATTTCTTTTTTACCTAAAACCTCTCCTAAAACGAGCTTCTTGCCCTCTCGATGCTGAAGTCAGTGAAAGGTTCTCTCAGAAGGGCTCTCTCAGAGGGCTCTTTTACTCAGAGACAATTTGCGCATAACTCACAGCACCCCCATGCTCTGTGTGAGCTGGGTAAGTACCCTTAAGGGTCGGACACAGAACCTAGAGTGCTGGGTTGGAGGAAAGAGTTTCAGACTGATTCATCTTCTCCTTGACCCTACCATAGAGCACAACCATACCCTGATGGTCTTGTGATCCGCCAATTCTAGAAGTCGTTAGAACCCCGGACTCACTGTGGGAACTGAGGAACATGCACGTTTCCCCACAAACACTCAGAAACCAAATCTTCCCATGCATCTAGACAGCTGCTTTCCTTCCCCCCATTCTATACTCTGGGTTTCTTCCTGATTTGAAGCCACATGGCTTCCCCAGACCTGATAGGAAGCATTTCAGTCCTGACCGAATCTTTACTTGTTCAGCTAAGCGCTAATCCAGTGGCCTTCACCCTTCCTCATCCTGCAACCCTTTAGAACAGTTACCCGTGATGTGACCCACAACCATTTTATTGCTGCTTCATAACTGTAATTTTGTTCCTGTTATGAATATTAATGTAAATATCTGATATGCGGCCCCCAAAGGGGTTGTGACATATAGGTTGAGAACTGCTAGAATCCTTCATATTTACCCATGAGAATGTTTAGAATATCTTAATTTGGCAGATCTGAACTGAACAATGACCAGGCAGTGGGGTTATGGTGATTAACACAATTTAGACTGTTTTTTTATAGCTCAGTCTCATGAGGCATCTTCCTTCACTGAAGTTTATGATTATTTACACAAGGAGTTTAGAGAAGAAGGGACGTGTCATATGCCTGAGCAAGTCATGGTAGTCTCTAATGAAGAAGAAAGGTAAGGTTGACATGTGAGAAGGACCATCACCAAAGAGGCTCACAGAGCGGCACACATTCAGAGAGCAGGAATGGCTGAAGATCGAAGAGAAAAAGGAGATAAGGTTGAAGAAGCAGAGAGAAGGTCAAGCCCTTGAAGGGACAACACAAAGGACTTTATTGCAAGGGTGCTATGCAGATACTGAAAAACTTTACGCTGTGGAAGGTTACAACAGACCTGTGTTTTTAGAAAAAAAAATGGCTTTCTGTTTCTGATCTTGGGTGTTCTAGTCTTACTAACACGGTCAGGGGGATGAATGGATCATCATGATGAAATAAGTACTAGGGAACTCAGAAGTAAAGGTCAACTGATCTTGAAGGAAGATTCTCTTCCCTGCAATATCTCAACTTTATTATTATTATATTTTTTAGACAGGTTTCTCTATATGGTTCTGGAACTTGCTATATAAACAAGGTTGGTCTTGAACTCAGAAATCCTCTTGCCTCTGCCTCCCAGGTGCTGAGGAAAAGGCATATGATACCATGCCTAACAATACCTCAACTTTGACGGCTGCTTTTTCAGGGTCTGTGGCCTCACTAAGTCCAGGAAATGTCAAATTCACTGCTGAATGCTACAAACTAGTTCATTCATTCAATTTCATGATCACCTTGCTTAGAATGAATGTCACTATCCCAAGAACACTTTACCTTTCATAGATTTTCATTGACTTCAAAGTAACTAATGAATGGTAGCTTATAGAAATATTATGATGTCATTAGTAATTAATGCTATGCATTTTCATTCTCTAGATGCACACTTAGAAAAAAATGGGTTAGATAACATAGTCCAGGTCACAAACTGGTAAAACAAAGAAGCAGAGACTCAAAATCAAGCTATCTCTGTTCTATCACTTTTGAATCTGCCTATGAAATGTATTGTTAATAATTGTGCATAGTCTGCTTTATGTTACTTTGGGCTTAAGGTTTTCTATACAAATATTTGAAGATCTAGTTCTCTTCCCTCTGCTCTCTAGGTAATCTCACTGGGTAATCTTGGATGGCCTGCAACTCACAATATACAGTAATATACTTAGATAGTTTAAATGGAATTTTCTCATCTGGGTTGATAATGCTCCCTCCAGGAGCCAAGGATAATCTAACAAAAATACCAACACCAGGTATGAGAAGCTCTCTTTTGAGCTATTGATCAGAGTTATCCAAGAGATTCTGGGCTTCCAGACAGGCAGAGTGGAAGAGGGGACGAACTCTCATAGTGTCTATGAAGAACAGAAGTGTTGTATTTCAGAGGAGACAACCTCTTCCTTGGCACTTAGATTTGAATACATCTGCTCCTTAAGCCTAATACACTGACTCTATCTACTGATAAGGTGTGGAAATTCCTCAACAGTCCTCCCAAAAGGACAGAAGTGGGGTGCATGCATGTGTTCCTAATAAAGATGGAGAGCAAAAATTAACCTTTTTTGATCTTAGGTCAATCTGTGCCTATTTTTTAGAAATAGGTGTCTTGTTGTATGTTTATTTTCAAAGATAAATCTTCTTAGAGATTGTTTTGACTTCAGTTCTCTTTTGTCAAATCTATGGAAACTTCTCTTCCTTCTTTTAATGCTGGCTTTGACTGGGTCCCTCCCTAGGTGAGTTCATAAGGTAACCCACATTGCCCTCCCATTAGTACTGTAGCCCGGAAGTAAGGTTAAAGATTATACATTTTATTAAGAAAATTTTCTGACACAAATTCTCTTGTAAGGTTTAGGGGCAACTTTTTATCCTCGCACAGGTGGTTACAGCCATAATAATGAACATATTGCATTTCACTCTGTTACCTTCCTCTAGCTGGAAGAAGTCAATTCACTCTCAAGAAAAGGATGGATGGACCCTAGCTGCCAGCAACAGCTGCAGTAAAAGCAGGCCCACACTTCGCATTCACGTGGTTTCCTCTCAGAATTCAGACTACTTATGCCGTACCTCCCTGAGTTTCTTGCCTCAAATAGGGTCCAGGTATTCCTCAAAACTCCCTATCTTTCCAGCATCCTCATTTGGTGACAGTCTCAGTGGGAAGATCCTCTCCAAGTCCTTCTGGATGGCTGTGACAATGGCACTTGATGATTTAATTATGCAGCCACCAGGCTGCCTAGGTGACAGCTGGCTAGGATCAGTATACAATCTGTGACTATGGAACAGAGCCAAGTTAACTGGGGTTGAACCATGACCTTGGCTTCCTGGGGAGAATGAACTCAGTTGATTGCACTAACTGGCCACATTTATGACAAGGCTATTACGTGCCCTAATATTAGCAGGGGTTTGCATTTATAGAACACTGTGCCAGGCTCTTGTCGGGTGTCTTTATAGGGAGTATCTCCTTTGATCCAGCTTGCAGTTTAGTCTCGGCTCCCTGCAAAGAATGCATGTCCACTCTTAAATGGAGGGAGACTGCTGATAAGTCAATGAATATAGAAAAACTGTGTTACTCTTTATTCTGACTAGCCTGAATCTCCTGATTTTTGCCTCAAGAATTTTATTTACAAGTTACTGAGCTTGGTAGCAGTGGCAGTATTCTTGTTAATATTTCTCTTCAGCAGTGGTGTTTGAACCCAGGATCATTCTAGGTATGAGACCCATTATAGAAATATGCACCTAGTGTCTTTTATAATGTCCTGAGAATATCACCTGTGTGTGTGTGTGTGTGTGTGTGATGTGTGTGTAGATACCTGCACACACGAATGCTTAAGCATGTAGAGGACAAAGAACAGTCTCAAGCATTTTTCCTTGGGAGCTGTCCTCTTTATTTTCCTGGACAGGTTCTCTCACTTGCCTGACGAGAACCAGGTAAGCTTGGCTCTCTGGCCAGAAGCACCAGGAATCTTCCCCAGGGCTGGCATTAGAGAAGAGTACCACCACATCTGTATGTTGGTTCTAGAGACCAAACCTTGTGCTTTCAAGGATAGCATCTTGTAGAATGAGTCCTCTCCCTGAGAACCCCATCTTGGTGGTGAACAATCCCTTGCCCAGGAAGGAGAAAGTCCTAGGCTTTGCATACCAAAAGCAACTTGAGGAGGAAGGGGTTTATTTCACCATATAACTTTAGATCACAGTTCATCATCAAGCAAAGCCAAGGTTCCTCTGTTTCTGTGTCTTTTGTCCTGTGAAGATCCTGATCCTTGGATTTAGTTATACCCACATCCATATCATCCCAAATCAGGTCACATTCTTCTAGGCAGGGACCTCAGTCATACAAGTATTCTTTGCATAAACATGCATTAATTTCTTTTGTCATGTGATATTGGACTTTGAAGACAACCACTTTCCATTTACTTCTCATTCCATCCTTGACTGACTTTATAACAAGCCTTGGCTTCCCCACAAGGGGATGATTCTTAATAATATTTTAGGTTGGTGACACTAATCATAAGATTGTTTTAAAGATATAACATGATTAGATTAACATACTCTTTGACTCACTGAAAGTTCTCAATAAAAAGTAATTGCAATATAGTTTTAAAAATTTTGAAAGAATCAGTCAACATATGAATAGCTGTCATTCGCTAGAGGGGCAATTATCATAGGTTCCTTTAAAAAACTCTTTAAAAGTTATTTCCACATTTTATAAATATCTGTAACTATACATATCTCTCTCAATATATATACATATATAGCTGTATGTACATATACATATATACCCTTTTGAAATTTGGAAAAGAATAAAACCATTCTTGTCTGGGAAGAGAAATCCTGTGTAGATTCTTCATGTCCTTTTAGCTATGCATACATACAAAACCCACACATTAGAGATTAAAGTAGCTATGGAATTAATTTAAAAAACCTTACTAACTTTGGGAGTTCCTTTACAACTCTCTAACCTTCATTTTTCTCCGTGTAAAAATAAAACATGCTGGTATCACTGCTATGCTCAGTACCAGAGTCACAATATGCAGAGAAATATGTAAGAATTGCAGTGCTTGTTGAAGGCCACAGTGTAGAAGGTGATGCATGAGAATATCTCAAAAGATGGGTTCTAACTGTGGGTAGATTGTTGTTTGTGAGGGAGTCTATGAAAAACAAGGAACCTCTGTCAGAAGCAAGGCTTGGAGGAGAGAGGAAGGAGGGGAGAGCAATGTGCAAGCCAAGAGGTCAGGCCAGACACGAACTTGTCCAGTCTGTTACTGTCATCTCTGAATGCGTATTTGTAGGATTAGCCATCCCCCTGAGAAAGGAAACACCTTGCCTGAAAAGAGTTGTTTAACTATTTTTTATGTGAAAAGTAGTATGTGGTAAATGAAGAAAAAGCTGAAAATATCAGTAAGCAAAACTTAAAATTCAAAGCAAAAACTTCACCATTCAGAGTTAACTAGCACCAGAGCACATAGCACCAGTGTGCAAAATTGAATAATGTGTCTAACCTTGGGAACCAAATTGAAAAGGAGATGACCTCTCTGGGCAGATGCAGCCCTGGAGCTGCTTGCTTTGGCAAGTAGAGAGTCCTTTTATGCAAACAAGGAAAAGGGCACCAGTTCCCCTGACCTGGACCATTCTTGTGCCAGGACCCTGGTACCCCTGTCAGAGGACAGCTGGGACAACTGCATGCATGGCCCTATAAGGAAGACACGTTGCTCTTGTAATATCTGTGTTTTATTGTTTAATATTTGATACATTTGAAGCAATGTGTACACTATGCAGACAAAAAGTTAATAACTTATTTAATCAATCCCAGAGCAGAAATATTGTCAACACAATGATCTCCATTACCTCATAACTAACTAGTCTTCCTTTCAGAAGGGGAACTACTATTTTAAATTTGTTTATTATCATTCTGACAAAGATATTAGTCTTTTGTGACTTATTTTAAAACCCACATTACTTTGTTGCCTAGTTCTTAACTAAACAAACATCTTTTATACCATAAAATTTTAATCTATAATGTTGCACAAATTGCAAAGTATTCCATTCTTTATTTGAACTATAATTTAGTGAAGTCTGTTATTATGTTAGATTAGTTTAATACTAATTATGTTAATTTAACATAATCTAACAAATTAAAGGGTAGACTCTTATTTCTAATATTTCAATAAAATCTTCATGATCATCATAAATGAAGTCATAGACAACATCTTGATTATTTTCTTAAGAGAAACCTCCAGGCATTGAATTAGTGTGTCATAGGCTGTGGTGCCTATTAACAGGGCTGATATATCGTTAAGATGATCTACCTAATGGACAAGTGGTCCCTGGACCAAAAAAGTTTATTCTGGGTCAAAAGAAAATGAAATACTCTGCTGGCCTGCTGTTGTAAGAAAAGTGGGCTGTGCAGCACTCCTCATGGAGGACACTCTCTGTTCTAACTCAAGGAACTTAAGATGTCCATAATAATGTGAAATTAATTGGTGAGCATAAAGCATCACAAAGCCAGTACATGGAAGTTTCACATGCTCATGTGTGAGCCATAGTCAAGGTATCTTTCTTTACTGTAGTTTAAACAAAGACAGCCCCCACAAAAGACTAAGAAAGGGGTTAGAATACACAATTAGGTGCCATCTACCACTCTTTCTGTGTGCAGAGGTCAAAGCCACACACTTCAGCCTCATGATGAAAAGGAGAAGACTCATGATTCCTGAGGAGTAGCACCAAGAGGAGAGGATCATGGCTTCTTGGTGGAGGACAGTTTGTGAGCTATCGCCCAGTCTGGCTTTGGCAGGTATTTAATCAATAAAAATGTTGTTTATATGTTAGTATACTTGCTGCTTTAATAGATAGGTTAAAATATTTTTTTCAAAAAGCCTTTCTATTTTCAACTGATTGAATTATTTGAATGCTGTGCCTAAACTCTTTATGATAGAAATGGGCATGCTTTCCTTTCTATCGTGTCTGGAACAAAAGAATTAAATTTGTGTGTTAAGTAGATTGTCAATAATGCATTTCAAAAATGTCAAAGTGTCTGGACTTAAACAAAATTATATTTTTATATAAAGAAATACTTACTCTTGTCTGAGAACATGCCAATGGGTTCTTTCTGCTTCAGTTTGCAGTATTGGCCTGTTTCGTCATGTGAAAAAACTGTGTCTCCCTAGAACCACCACAGTTATCATTAGGTCTCAAGCTGTAGGGAAAACTCCATACTTTTAACAAACCACCCAGGAAGCTTCTGATGTTTATCAGGGGACTGGGCTCCAGTTGAATGAGGTCACCGTATAAGTGGAAGTCATAACCAGAATTAGTGGCTCAGTGGCACACTACCTACCATCTGTCTGTAACCAGCATCCAGGGCCAAATTCGGGGCACCATGGTGGGAACATTAGCAGACCCTCATATAGAAGTTTAGAGTGGCCCTGTTCTATTTCTCGACAGAATAGAAGCCATGTTATGTAAGGCTTCATCCTTCGATTCTTTCTTTAGATATCTTTGAGAGTTATTTTCCATTGGTTTCTTTAAATTTTCTTGTTTGTTAAACTGGAGTTTTATCACGGTCATATCAACATAATAGATTTTTATTTTAGAAAAGGTGGCAACCGTCTTTACAAAACTTAAAAGGTAATTCCTTACCTCACCACTCATTCATTTATAATCAGGTCCAACATTAGCAAGAAATAAACACATTTATTCATGAGCTCTGGGTTGGAACTCTATAAAAAGTTTTGCAGGACCCACTACAAAAGCAAGTTTATGAACAGTCTCAATTTTGTCATGGTGGTTTGTCTTCTGCATATGTTTCTGACTTTGAATTTACAAAGAATGCTTAGACACCGCCCATGTATTAAGACATTATGCCAGCTGTCAAAAAGACAAAGGTAGATAAGACATAATCCCTTATTGTGAGAAATGAGGAGAGAGAGACCGAGATAGAGAGAGGGAGAGAGAGATAGAGACAGAGAGCCTCACATATTGAGGGCTCTGAGCTCTGACAACCTATTAAAATCACCCAGAGAACTCTAAAACTGTGCTGTAATTGGATTCTATCTCTCCTATAAAATGTTTTTATTTAATTGTTTTAGCAGGAGCCCAGTCAGTCTTACCAGCACTCCAAGGAAATCTAAAAGGTTCTCAGAAGTCACAATCATGGAGTTAAGTCTCCCGTGGCATGCACAGAATTCATTCCTGAAAGTTTCTGCAGGAGTATTACCTGAGCTAGATTAGGAAGGGCTGATGGGAGGGGCTGGGCATTCCAGGGAAAAGCTGAAGTAGGGATGCTGGGGACACAGAGGAACGCTGAGAATGTGCCAATGTACAAGCATACAGTCTTGAAGATGACTTTACAGAGTAGCCTGAACACCGAGTGTGTGAGGGAGAATGAGGCTCAACGGGTGAATTGGACAGCTATGGAGCACAGGGGTCAGGACCTCCACATGGAGGACGGGAAGCGCTCTTATTCAGGTGACAAACTCTCATCAGCAGTTTCAAACAGACCCCAGTGGTTCTCTCTCTCTCTCCCTCTCTCTCTCTCTCTCTCTCTCTCTCTCTCTCTCT
>LOEQ01000680.1:262838-278434 GCA_001685075.1 Bramus lutescens | reverse complement strand
TCAGAGGTAGAAATATATAATGCAATATGATAAATATATCCTAAAATTGTATCAATATACAAAATATCTTAAACAAAGGTAGAAACATGCATGCATGCATACAATATGACAAAATAACATTGCATAGGGGTACAAATAACAGAAATAACTAATATAATTTGAACTTGTATCAATATACAAGAAACTAAACCAGTGTAAATTGTCCATAAATAATAGCTCACAAGTATCCACTCTATTATGCACTATTATTATTATTAATGTGAATAAGTTCACACTGAATTACCTATTATCCTATTTAATCTTCCTTTTTCTTTTTTCTTTTTTTTGAGATCTCTAGGCCTACATAATTTCTACTCCAACCCCCAACCCTAGGTGAGTAATAATCAACCCCTAAATGGTGTCTCTAACTGTGAGGACAAACTTTGTTGGGAGAGGGGATGTTGCTTTCTAGAATTGCTTCCTGCTTTCATGGGAGCAATGTTTGTTCTATGGAATCCTGTAAAAGTAGAATGATGGTTAAGTTTTCAAGATTGCTGTTTTGTATAATTACAAATGGTCTCTGAGTACTTGATAAGGTCTTTTTGTTTGTTTGTTTGTTTGTTTTGAAGTTCTTATTTAGAGTTCAGGACAGAATGTTGAAAGAAAGTGTACCATTTTCTTAACTGGTACCCAAAACCGGTCTCATAGTAGCACTATCAGCATCAGGATGTCATCTCAACCAGGTGGAGTTGTTGTTGTGGGACCCCATCTTCTTCCTAGAAGCTTCAAAGATTACTGCAGGAAAATCTACTGTTCAATGTGGAGATCTTATATAGATATATATTCAATGAAAGATACAATATAAACAAAATAGGCATGGAGAAAAGTAAAATATTTCTTTAAAATCTATCTTCTTTCTGTCCCATACCAGATGGCTCCTGACATGAGAGAGAAATTCTGGATTTTTCTTTTAACGACATACTTGGATTTTGAGAAGGACAGAGTCATTGTCCAACTCCAAAGCCAGCTCTTATTTTTAAGTAGAGATATATATGTGTCCAAATAATCAAATTTTACCATGCAGATAATACAGCATTATAAGGTAGATTTTTCTTTGCTTGTTGATTTTTCTGGATAGCTATCTTTTTATCTTTAGGCATCTAGATTTCCAAGGTCTCTCTACTCTTTGAAGATAAATATTTTCCTGCAAAGACAAGAACAAACCCTCCCCCAACTCTTATGAGGGTTTCTTACCACCTGTATGATTGTCACCTCTATGGATAAGCTGTCATTTCTCTTTCTCAAAAGGTTTCTCTTTTACAAACTGAATCTTTATCAATTTAATGATAGCCATAGCTTTTCTTCTCCTGTGGAAACAAGAGCAAAACCCCTCCCCAGCATAGCACATCTCCTGGTTTCCATTGTGAGGTCAGCACATCTTTGAAATATACTGGTTGATTTAATTGAGAAGTTTTTTTTTCTATTATCCAATGTCTCTCTGCTGATGTTGTTCCTTTCTCAATAGCATTAAGAAAAGTCAAGATTAATAAAGCATTATGCAATCTATTTGTGGGGGTATTTTCTATCCCTTTCTGTTTGTTTAGCATAACCTTTATAGTTTGATTTGATCTTTCTATAACTGCCTGACTTGTGGGATTGTTTGGTATACCTATAATATCCTTTATAATAAACAAAAAAACTGTTTCATTTTCTTAGACACATGCTGGGCCATTGTCTGTCTTTATTTGTGCAGGTATAGCCATGATGGCCATAACTTTTAATAACCTGTAACCTGCCTTTCCTGATTTATTTTCATCTGTATAAAATGTATATGCTCCAATTATTGGTGCAACATGTACAATTCAGGGAATAATTCAAGTAGTTTTCTTTATAAAGTTAATTCTATCACATTTTGAATAATTGCTATCAATTTCTCCCCAAAATTAGCATAATCTTTTTGCCAAGGTTTATTGTCTTCCCATATCTTTTTAAAATTTCATCAGCAGTGAAAGGAACTATCTCTGCTGGGTCTATACCTGCTAGTTGATGAAGTCTCAAGTTTGCTTTTATAATTGATTCAGAGAATTTTTCCACATATGTTTTTAATTTTTTACTTGGTTTATGTGGTGAAAAGATCCATTTTAAGATAATATCTTCCCTCTGCATTAAAATTCCTATAGGAGAAATTCTGGAAGGCAATATGACTAGAATACAATAAAGATTTGGAAATACTCTCTACATATGCCTCCTGTAATTTCTCTTCAACAACCATCAATTCTTTTGCTGCTTCAGCTGTTAATTCTCTGGGACTACTTAAGTCTTTGTCATCGTGTAAGGTTTTGTTTAAATGAACTATTATGTCAGATGTTATCCCAACAGCTGGTCATGGACTGGAAATATTTCCTAACAATCTTTGAAAGTCATTAAGAGTCCATAATCAGTCTCTCCTAATTTGTGCCTTTGTGTTCTAATTTTCTGTAAACCTATTTTGTAACCTAGGTAATTAGCACAATCTCCTTTGTATTTTTTCAGGAGCAATTTGTCATCCCCATTTAGGCAAAACTTTTTTTACTTCTTCAAACATTCTTTCTAAAGTATCTGCATTTGAATCAGATAACAAAATGCCATCCATGTAATGGTAAATTAAAGACTTAGGAAATTGCTTGTGTATTATTTCCAAAGGCTGATTTACAAAGTATTGTCACAGGGTGAGACTATTGAGTATTCCCTGTGGGAGGATTGTCCACTGGTATCTCCTAGTAGGCTGAAAATTATTATAAATAGGCACTGTGAAAGCAAACTTTTCTCAGTCCTTTTCTTGTCCAGGTATAGTGAAGAAACAATCATTTAAATCAATAACTATGAGACTATCCTTTTGATAATAGAGAAGGCAGAGGAATTCCAGATTGTAGAGGGCCCATAGTTTGGATAACCTTGTTGACAGCTCTTAGATCTGTCACCATTCTCCTTTTTTCAGATTTCTTTTTAACAACAAACACAGGAGAATTCCAAGGGCTGGTCGATTCTTCAATATGGTGAGCATCTAGTTGCTCCTGTACCAGCTGTTCTAAAGCCTGCAGTTTGTCTTCCATTAAAGGCCATTGTTTAACCCATATGGGTTTCACAGTTAACCATTTTAAAGGCAAGGCTGTTATTACTTCTGAAGGTTTGCTCGTTGGTTTGTGTTCTTTTACAGCCTGAATGGCTGGTAAACTTTTTAAATAATATTTTATAATATCCTTCCCAGAAACATGAGTTTTGCGGACTGCATGAATGTTAACCTGGGTATTCCATTGCTGCAATAGGTCAAGGCCCCATAAATTCACTGCAATATTAGCTACATAAAGCTTCAGCCTTCCTTTCTGTCCTTCTGAACCTATGCATTCAGTCCACCTTGTGTGTTGTTTTATTTGAGATAGTGTTCCAATTCTTAGAAATTGAATATCTGCCTCTTGAAGAGGCCAATCTGGATGCCAAGATTCTGGAGTAATGATAGCCACAGCTGCACCTGTGTCTAGTAATCCCTCAATTACAATGTCATTTATACACACTCTTAGCTNGTTCTAAAGCCTGCAGTTTGTCTTCCATTAAAGGCCATTGTTTAACCCATATGGGTTTCACAGTTAACCATTTTAAAGGCAAGGCTGTTATTACTTCTGAAGGTTTGCTCGTTGGTTTGTGTTCTTTTACAGCCTGAATGGCTGGTAAACTTTTTAAATAATATTTTATAATATCCTTCCCAGAAACATGAGTTTTGCGGACTGCATGAATGTTAACCTGGGTATTCCATTGCTGCAATAGGTCAAGGCCCCATAAATTCACTGCAATATTAGCTACATAAAGCTTCAGCCTTCCTTTCTGTCCTTCTGAACCTATGCATTCAGTCCACCTTGTGTGTTGTTTTATTTGAGATAGTGTTCCAATTCTTAGAAATTGAATATCTGCCTCTTGAAGAGGCCAATCTGGATGCCAAGATTCTGGAGTAATGATAGCCACAGCTGCACCTGTGTCTAGTAATCCCTCAATTACAATGTCATTTATACACACTCTTAGCTTTGGTCTTTGATCATTTATAGAAGTCTGCCAAAATATACGTTTCCTACTTCCTACTGGAGTTTTTGACTCATCCTCCAGATCTGATCCATCATCCAGAACAGTATGATTTTTTTTACAGTAGGCACTGGATTCTTTAATTTTCCTGATGAGACATGTTCTCTACAGTGACTGAAAATGACCGGGCCTTGTTTGACATCAGGGCCTGCGAGAGGCCCCCCAAGGAGTTTCCCAGTGGTATTTGGTCGCCTTGTCTGTCTCTTGTCGACCTGCATTCATTAGTCCAATTTCGGCCTTTGCCACACCTCCTACATATACCAGAAGTCTGAGTCCTCCTATTCTTGCCATTCCTAGAGGAAACATTATTCCTAGGAATTCCTTGTCTACAGTCCTTTCATAGATGTCCTATTCTTCACAATTGAAACATTTGACATTTTAGTGTCCCTCATATAATTGGAAATCACTTCTCCTTCCCAAACTTCAGTACAATAGTCAAATGTTTCAATATTCATTGTTTGCAAGATCAGTTTATCTATGGGTGCTGATCTAACCTTTAAAGGCCCAATGATATTTTTACATTCTAAGTTGGCATTTTTGAAAGCCAAGGATTCAATTAGTACACATCTATCTTCAGTGTCTGTAATTCCTACTTGTACAGCCTTAGTTAATCTTTGTAAGAAGTCAGTGAAGGGTTCTCTCTGGCCCTGTTTAACCCTAATATATAATCGGTCCTCTTTCCTGGAACCTGAATCCTGTCCCAAGCATTTAAAGTTGCTGTGCTACATAGGGACAAGGTGCGTTAATCACAGCAAGCCTGTTCCTGGGGATCAGAGTAATGATTCTCACCAAGAATTTGATTTTTGGAACTCTCAAATCCTTTTGCTTTTCCCTGTTGCTTTAATTTTTTTGCCTCTTCTCTTCAATAACACTTCCAAAGTAGCTGAGGTCCATTTTCTAGGACTGTTGAGATTAATTGAAGCCAATCATGTGGAGTAGCCTTAGTGCTTGAAGCCCACATTTTCACCATTCCCCTGACAAATGGTGAATGTAGCCCATAAGAAACTATTGTTTGTTTTATTTCTTTTAGATCGCTCATACGTATTGGTTACCATGTATATACTTTGACTACCGTAGGGTACTTTGTGCCAGATGGTCTTTCTGAAGAAATTACCAAATATGCAGTTGAAACTCTGTGTAAGTCAGCCAGGGGTCTGGCACATACTGATGAGGCTAAATCCTGTCCTTGTACTTTCTGTCCCTGCTCATTAATTTCAATAAATTCCTCAATCTTTTCAAATTTTTTTACTACTGCCTTTTTAAAAGTCTGAATCTCCTGTCCAGTGTTCTGTTCTAATGTCCTCACTGAGGGTTCCAACTTGCTAAGTAAAGATAATGTCTCATTTTTGGACATATCATAACTTTTCAACAGATTCCATCAGTTAGATTTAATAGCACAAATTCTTTCAGATAATTTTGTCAAATTGATGCTATCCCTCTCTGTAGTATTAAGCCATTTTTAATGAAATGATATTGAAAACAAAGCTAGCTCTTAAAATCCACTTTCCCAGGGACACCCACACCTCTAAACATTTTATTCAGATCAGTTCAAAAACAGATCTGGATAGGAGGAACATACATATTTGTTGATGGAATGTTGACCACAAATCCCTAAAATAAATTTCAACTTGAAGAATGTTTTCCTCTAGGGAACTAGAAAAAAATTAAAATATCCATAGAAAGTTCTATGTAAAGGCCAAAGATTTGAATGTCCCTGCCCTACTATTGGCTTTGTAGACTTTTAAACAATATTACTGAAAATTCCAAATATATACAAACTAAGTGAAGTCGATTGTTGCATTTCTCTGTATCCATCACCCATCTCTAATAGTGAACATTCTGTATTTTTGTTTTCTATATTTCCACTGCCACACTTGGCTATTATTTACCATCTCAAATACAGTGTATGCACCCTGAAAGGCACACATCTTGCCTGTGCACATACAATGGTGTCTATCTGTTTTATAAAGTGAAACATCACTACCTCTCCACAAAGTCCCCTCATGTACTACAGTCATTGTGTACACTGTTATTTCACTCTCTTAAGAACCTCTTAGATGTACAGTCATACAGTTATTTCTTATATTCTTCATTTTGCTTAATGTCTGTGAGATTTATTCATGTTCTTGTGTATATAAGCAATACTTTACCTGCCTTACCTCTGTTTTGGCTGGTAGTATCTCATTGTATGAAAACACCACAGTTTACTTACTGATTCTTTTGTTGACAGACATTTGGACTGTTTCCAGTCATCAGCTACTGTGAGGGAAGAAGAGCAGCAAATGCCCCTGAACCAATCTTTTGGCAGGCATTTGTTGTCATTTCCATTTCGTAAATAATGAGTAATAAAATGACTGAACCAATGGTTGTAACTTGACCAGAAACTGAATGCCACTGCCCTCCTCTTTGCCATTAAAAGCTCATTTTTAAGAAGCTAAACTTTTCACCTGCTTGCTTGGATCTATTTTCTCGAATGTCTTGAGTTTCTCTTCTTTTGCGTCCGATGCCCATATTTTTCACACACCATTGTTAAGAACTTTCTCTTTTCCTCAGGTGGTTGTTTTGGCGTGTTTATGAGAAAAAAATCAATTGACAATGTAAGGATAGACTTCTGTCTGTTTTCTGCCTTCTGACCAATTGATCTGTTTGTCTATCCCTGTGCTGATACCTGCATTGATTACTATAACTTTGTAGGGAGTCTTGAAGGCAAGTTATATATGTAGTTCTTTGAATTTGTTTTTTAACAGGAAGATTGATAAGATATTTTACTTATTTCTGTTTCTACACAAAATTTGGAATCAGCTTCTAACTCCATTTAAAAACCTAGATTCTGAATTTGCTTTCATTAAATTGTGAATTAATCAGAGAAGAATAAGTATCTTGAAAACACTAAATTTTCTAATCTATTAATCAGCAAAGCTATTTATTTAGATTTTATTTCATTTCTGTCAATCATATTTTTCAGTAAAAAGATGGCACTCACCTTTTATTATCTATATTAATATTAAGTATAAATAATAAGTACTTGTTATTTATATTTATATTACCTCATTGTTAATAGAACAAGTAGAGATTACTTTTCCTTTTTGTGACTATTTCACACATGTATACAGTGTTTCTTGACCATATTCATCCCATTCCTTCCCTCCAGCTCCCCCAAATCTCAGCATTTATAAATACTGACCTTTTACAGTAGCATAGCACTTAGGAAAGCAATTTGTTCTTGTATATTAATTATTAATCTTATGCCACGTGAACTTATTTCTGACACTGGTAATTTGTGTTATGCTGCCCTGCTTCAATCCTATTATATGATTATCAATTGTATTAAAGTTTCATTTAACATTTTTGGGTTTTAAAATTATTTGTCCTTTCTGTTTTATTGATATCTTGCCTTTATTAGTTCTACCTTCTAACAGGTTCTTTTCAGTTGTCCTCTCTGATGTATAAAGATTATTGCAGTCAGATGCTGGGTCCTAACACAACTTAAGATCTCCCCTATGCCTTAAGCACGGCTTTAGCTATGTGACATAATTTTCATACTATATTTTATTAACCTTTACATTAAAAAATTAATGGTTCTCTTGTAATTCTTTCTTTGATCCATTGGTTCTATGGAAATTTCTCATTTAATTTCTAGATTTGGGGGCTTTTCCGGACAGTTATTGAGTTCCAGCTTAGTCTTCATGTAAGTCAGTGAACAATCTCCTAAAACTTCAGTGCTTTGAAGCATAGTGAGACCTGTATTTGCGTCTACCTGTGGTCTATTACAATGGATGCTCCATGAGATCTGAGAATACACTTTCACTCAAAGTTGTCGGGGTAGTTCTCTGTACAGAAAATGAAGTCAAATGGTTATTTAGCACTTAAACTTCAGCATAATTACTGTTTTTCCTATCAATTACTGAGGAAGAATGTTCTAAATATTTAAATATGAATTTATATTGTCTATTTCTCCCTTCAGTATGTATGCTCAGTTATGTGTTTTGAAATAAAGTCAAGCCCATAGAACTTAAATTGCTGTATTTTCCTGATGATATTTTCATTAATAAAAAATATTCTTTCTCCCCAAAATGCTTCTTTTCTTGGTGTTTATCTTGTGTACTTTATAATAAAGTTACTTCATCTGTCTTATTGGTATTTGCATGATTAACTGCTTTTAATAATTTCACAAATAGTATTTTGGTAGTTGATAAAGTGCACCCTCTGTGGATAGTCTCAGTGGGACTGAGGTAGGTCTTTTTAATACCATTCTGTTGACAAGCGGCATTCATTGCACTGCCGATCTACTCAGTGGTGTAAGTGTTGATCTGACTAGACTTACTTCTGCCATGATATCTTAGTTTTCAATTTTACCTGTTCTAATATTTTTTCTTATAATTTTTGGGGAAGGTAGGGGAGACCAATAGGTTCTTGGTACTCTATTTTGTCTCCTTTATTGAGTTTAGCTATTTCTTTTTATATTGTTTTTGAAGCTAGCTTTAAGCCCTACTATATGTGAGGTTTTATAATTGACCCAGAACTAGTAGTATATTACTTTATATAAAATCAGGCTACCTTGAAACACCATGGATGTATTATACCTTTAATTTTTGTGTGAGTTTCTTATTGTGTTAAGTCGACTTGTGTTATAAAACTGCACACTTCAGCGTTTTATTAATCACAGTAAGTCCTGTATTTTTATCAATAAGAAAGAATCAATTTATAGTCAGTTCTCACTACTCATGGTTTCTATATTTGAAAATTCACTTTCTCACTAAAATTTATCTGAAACTCAAAACTCAGTGACTCTCTCATAGTCACGTGCAGAAAGGTGAAGAAAATCCAAAAGAAAACAGCTAAGGTTGATATCTTACATTGCAGACTGATGTCCCCTGCATGATCCTTAGTAACGTTTTACTGATGTTTGCATCAGTCCATTCAAAGCACATATTTTACCTTTTCGTTGGTGATTTTGCACCCCCTTGGCACCGTGTAGAACGTTTAAGACTAAAGCAGCATGCTTCTAGCACTACTCAAGTACAAGCCTGTGGAAAAATGCATATGTCTGAGAAATTCCTTTCAGGCGTAAGTCACAAAGTGCTATTGATTATAATGAAGCATCACATATATTAATTAACTTATCTTTACATAGCAGCTCACATAAAACAGTGTTGTATATTGATTGTTTGATGGGAATGTGTTGAGAGACTTACAAGATCTTAACACTTCCTTGCCCTTAGTAGTGATAATTCAGCATTCACTAATTCGGTGTTTACAGATATGTTATAGAACAAAACCGCCACAAATAACAAGGCTGGACTGTATTATACATGTGTGCCTGCATAAATAAGCTTGTTAGACTTATCCACACATATTCTATTTCCAGACATCTTCACTGTCTCATGAAGAGGTGAGCATCATTTCCCTTCAGGCGTAAGAACATTCGTTAGGGCATCTTTTCACACATATCTGCTGCCAGTGAATTCATGTAGCTGTGTTCATCTTAAAATGTTTTAGTTTTTTTTCAGATTTCAGAGTTATATTCAGTAGGCATTGAATTCCAGGGTACTGGCTTTCACTTTTCAGCACTTTGACAATGTTGTACCATTGCCTCCTTTCTTTGCCTGATTTCTTGATCTATACTTGCCAGGTGTCTTTCACATTTACGCTGTTCACTGTGGCCTTCTGCCACTTAAGGGGTTAATTTCTCATCAGATGGGCAGAGTTTTCAAGCAGAACTCTAAAGCTTGTAAATCTCAAGGTTTCTAGTTCCCTTTTGTAGCAAACACCACTTCTATCAGTTCTCAGTCTCATTCAAATTCCTGACTTGTCAAATAACAATGGACTGTGTGTGCACATGTGTGAACATATGTAGGCATTGCTTTGAAGATACTAGAACTGCTTTCTGTGGGGTAGCTTAACCAAGCTATTTTATTGGTACTTGTTTGTTATTGAAAAACGAGGTCTATAACTGAAATTAAAGCAGTACCACAAATGCATGAATGCTTCCTGCGCACCTTTTGATCTCCATGCCCAGGATTAACTAATTGCTATTTAGAACTCTTCATAGCCTGACTAATTCAGATT
This sequence comes from Bramus lutescens, assembly GCA_001685075.1. NCBI lineage: Eukaryota > Metazoa > Chordata > Mammalia > Rodentia > Cricetidae > Bramus > Bramus lutescens. The sequence goes on along the minus strand of LOEQ01000680.1, from coordinate 268,276 downwards.
GAACTAAAGAAACTTCCATCTTTTTGTTGTTGCTGCTGTTGTTGTTGTTGTTTTGTGTTTATTTGTTTGTTTGGTTTTGAGACAGGGTTTATCTTTGTAACAATCCTGTCTATCCTGGAACTCACTCTGTAGACCAGGCTGACTTCAAACCCACAGAGATCCACCTGCCTCTAATCCTTCAGGTGCTAAGATAAAAGGTGTGCACCACCACCGCTGGACTAGAAACTTTCATCTTAAAGAAAAGATTGTCTGCCAACTCAGCTATAAGACATAACATGCTCCTTACAATTCCCCCGCCATTAGAAGCCAGATCTTGTTATACAGCCCACACGATGAACACTGACTAGCATTAGAGGATTGGCATGCAGTATGGCCTATGGCCTTATTCAATGATCATGGCTTTCCGTGCATGTACGCTACCAATAAAATTCTGCAATCACCTCTGACAATGGCCTCCAATCATTGTTGTTTTGTGGACACTATTGTGTAACTACTCGCCTTCTACCTTCTCTACTCGACCACTCTGTTCTGCCATACTGGGACTCTGAGTTCTCTTTAGCCACACCCAGTGCACGCCAACATCAGGGCTCTGCTTTACTCTTCCCCTGCTTAGAACTACATAATCCTAGGTTGCCTCAGTGAAGTCTCTCATTTTTCAGGTATGTGCTCAAAAGTTACATTGTTGAAGCAGCTTTTCATTTCTCTTCTATGTGAGATTATCCCCCTTAAAAAAAGCCTTACTTCCCTTGTCACATATCTTTCTCTAAGACAAGACAGATGTTTCTGCCATATGCTTGAGTTACAGCCCAATACAGCCATTATAAATTGAAAATATAGAAAGTAGAAAGTGTCTTTGATATACCTAACCTACAGATCATCATAGTTCAGTCTGATCTGCCTTAGGTGTGCTTAGAGTATTTACATTAATATATAGCTGATAAAAATCATCTAACCCAAAGCCAATTTTGTGACAAAGTTTGAATGCTTTATAAAAGCTTGAATACTGTATTGAAAATAAAACCCAAGAGTGGCTATATATGCTTTTGTTTCATCCCAAATTGAAAATTTGTAAATTGAACTATCATCAAGCCAAGGACCATCTGCTTCTTATCTCTTGTTTGTTCGTTCTATAGAATTACTAACTAGTATTTTTATTAGAATACAATCTTCAAGAAGCCAAAAGTTAGAGAGTTAATTTTATATCTACATATGATAGAAAGAGTCCATGTATACAACAGGTGTTGAGTCAATTTATTGAATGACAAACAAGTGTAAGTCCCTTAAGGGTCTTTGGTATACTGTTAAGCCCTCACCCACTGAAATGAACTTTCTCAGTTGAGAAAGTTTCATACACATACATAAGTAGCCTTTGACATAAGAGAAATTCCAGTTTTGTACTTTTGATTCACAATTGTGTTTTCAATTTGCTTTTTATTTCATCATGGAGGATATAGTGTTTATCATGTACATAATTATTACATGATAAACATTATAATGAATCTCAAAATTCAATCTCTATGCTCTGAACAATGGCATAAGAATTAGACTTTGTTGGTTCTATTAATGACATTTCCTCATCAATTAGGTGTTTTTACATAACAAGCACACACAGTCATACACACAAACAAACAGAGGAAAGGCACCCTAAATATATACCAGGACAATCAGCGGTCTCTAGCAGTTCTGTTGACCTGTTATAATGAGAACATCTAACCTGACTGCTAGCAGAATGCAAACAGGAAAAAATACAACACAGTGGCATTAATTAGGAAACCCAAATACAGACAAAAAATATGAATGTTTTAAAGAAATTAAAAGGAATTAGAACTGCCCCATTCTCCAGGGGAAAGACCCAGAGAGAAAACATGGAAGGGAGAGAACTAGCTTCTCCAAGAATGGGATTCTGCCTTGGTCTGCATGCTTGGACAGTCTGAATGACTCACCTCATCTTTGAGGGGAGTTGGATCTTGCTTGTTTTATGTTCAGTCCTTGACCCCAGGGAAATGAACTAGATGCACTGGCAATGAGATTCCAAGCAATGTTGATGACAACAAATCCCAGCCAGCGAATGATCTTTTACCTTCCTTTAAATTTGCTGTGATGGGATCTGACCCGTAGTATTTTGGCAAATGCCCATAACTGAGCATCAAGGGGATATATGACTTGAACAGCTGGACTCGTTTCTCTGGGCATCTAATTCTTCACAGTTGAAATTACTTACATTTTCTAATATCTCAAACACCCCCAGGCAAGTCAAGTTACCCCCAGCTACCCTCTCCATTAAGGTTTACTGGGCCCCAGAATTCCCTGGAAACGCTGCTTGGCAGCTCCTGAACTGAGAGGTGTCTTACTTAGCTTAGAGATAAATGTCCCTGGGACTTCCAGCATCTTGACACCTGAGCGCATGGCAGCAGTCACCATTGTCCCCTTATCTTCATCAGTTCACACCGAATTTGTGGTTTCACTGAAGAGATTTAACCAACTGACATATTTTAAGCTTTTCAACAGCAATTATAAAAAAAATGAATGTTTTAATTCATAACATATTTGCAACGTCAGCTCCCACCCCAAATGCTCACCACACAAGAGCCTGTCTGTGACTGAGTTTGACTCAGCGCTACTTAAAACCTTGTTCTTACTGCTTTCTTTTCAAGGCTTCCCCTCTATCGAGGGCAGAGATTCTCAGCCTTCCCAGTGCTGACAGCCTTATTTTGTAGGGACCCCCCAGGCTTAAAATTATTTTTATTTATACTTCATAACTGCAATTTTACTACTGTTATAAATTATAATATGGCTATCTGTGTTTTCTGATGGTCTTAGGCGACCCTTGTGAAAGGTTCACATTAGACCCCAAAGGGGTCGCTCCCCACATATTGAAAACTGCTGGTCTAGAGGGATTGGCTCCTTTCATATTATTCCGAGCTCTACCTTTGTGCTCAGTTTCTTAAGTATTCCATTCTAACTTTAAACAAATATGTCACATAACTTTCCAATAAAAATGTTAACTTATTATGAAAGGGTATGAAGTATATGGTAGCCAAGGAACTAAAAAGAGAAAGAATATTATGATTTCTACCATTCAAAGATGACTACAAATGTAGACTGTAAGTGCAATATTAAAGCACTATTAGACTCCATGTCGGAAGGGAAACATTCACTCATAAATGGTACCTCTTATGTCCTCACATGGGAGAAGAACGAGGGTTCATTCTCGGGCTTCCATTAATAAGGACACTAAGCCCATTCATGACAGCTCTACTCTGATGACCTAATCACCTCCTAAATATCTCAAATCATAGCGACTATCACCCTTGGGGCTGGAACTTCAACATATGAATTTGGAGCTTGAGGCCACAAACACTTAGTGGATATGTGTGTGTGTGTGTGTGTGTGTGTGTGTGATTCGCTAGTCACGCTGTACCCCTTGATTCTTGCATCTCTTCTGTCTTTCTGAAAGTAGCAGATCATCACGTGATGTATGAAATCACAAGGAAGCCCAGCCACTTAGTGGTATTTGTATATGATATTGGTCTTTGATTAAATTAGCTTATTTCATTAACTAGTGCAAAATGAAAATTATTTTACTTTTAGAACTACTTTTGCACTTATCACCTGAAAATTCTAAAAGGAGAACCTTTTCTAGTTAACTAATTAGCTAAAAAAATTTTTAAGCAGAGGCTATCTCCATGTTCTTTCATTAACAACTTCTTATTAAGACTTTGACATAAGCGTCACTTTCAGCGATAGAAAACAGAGATTTAAGATTTTTTAATGTTTTTCTTCCTCTCATGTTCTTTCTTGAACATTGCCGAGGGAACTCTTTTAAGGCATCTTCTGTATTCTTTTGACTTTTTTCTTTAAATGACCTCCTTGCTTTCCCATGAGAGACTCTGGGTATCTCTGTGTAAATGTCAGTTTTGTTTGTTTATTATGTATTCCATATATACCTATATTACGTTCTGTATATATCTTATACATACAGATATGAAAAATATTAAAAGTAATATAAATTTATTATATATAAATATCATATATATGACCCAAAAATGAGTGAGAGGAGCAAATAAGCAAAAATGAGTAACAAATTGGGAATGATTTTTGTAGGCTTGAGTTAAGTTCATAGACAATGGCTTGGGAGCAGGCAGATTACCTTGGAGTGGTCCCAGAAAGCCAAAGTGGGGATATAGGGGAAATAGAGAGTTGGAAGTTAATAGTTTTTTTTAAGTGTGTTACTGAGCTCTTGCTGTGGGTGAATGGGTTACAAATCCATGGGGCCATCTAAAGGATGCGGTAGAATCCAACAGTCATGCTCTCTGAACAGTTATACTGAGGAAATGGGAAGGGGTGTCTTATCCAGAATACACTCTCTGTCGAGGATGGTCCTTGGCTACTGATGCTCTGCATACCAAAAGGGAAACTGCTGAGTTCTGGGCTCGGAGCTGCAGAACCCAGATGCTTAGATGGTCTGTTGTAAACATGCCATGGTGACAACTGAGCCAAGGAGGTGGGACCAAAACATCAAGAGCTCCTGCTGTGCTGGGACAGTGACTCTTCCCTTCCTTTCCTCCTTGTTTGTCTCCTTGTTGCTTCTACTCAGAGGGTAAATGGCTCTACACAGACAGCCAAGTGGGCGATTTTCCCCACCTGCTCTTTGTCAGTCGAAAGGCCATATTTCGCTTGTATTACTCCTTTGCTTCCGACCAGCATTTCGAAGAACCTACTAGATATGTCCAGTCAGATAGCCCGTAAGATCCCCAGATCTTTCTGATCCCTCTAGTCTCACCCCCCTCACCACCCACCGGCAGTGTGAACTAGTACCCAGCTGTGCAAACCTGAAGGCACACGTTGCCTAGTTCTTACCTCTCACTATAGCCAATGGATTGTCTCTTAGGTTCCAATGCTTCTTTCCTTCAGCAACATCACCCACCCCACCACCACTGTCTCTGTGCTATGTCATGACATCAGCATCTCTTGTCTCCGCATGGACACTATGATGTAGCCAGGAACTAATCACTTCTCCACTCTATAGCAAAGTGATCTGACTAAAAGTCACAGCACCGTCTGAGACTCAATATTTTACTTAGAATCTCTGTTGGTATCTATTTGACATGGTTTTAAAGTTATGCCATTTTTTGTTAGTTTGTTTGTTTGTTTGGTTGGTTGGCTGGTTGGTTGGTTTTTCGAGACAGAGTTTCTCTGTAGTTTTGGAGCCTGTTCTGAGCTCTTGTAGACCAGGCTGGCCTTGAACTCAGAGATTCCTTGCCTCTGCCTCCAGAGTGCTGGGATTAAAGGCAGGTGCCATCACTGCCTGGCTTAAAGTTGTCTTAAAGCTGGGTAAGTGCCATTTCTGATGTGGCTACTGTTTTTAATCTCCTATCTCATAAATGGTCACCAGCACCGATTCATATCCCCATCACACACACACACACACACACACA
>LOEQ01000680.1:240382-262817 GCA_001685075.1 Bramus lutescens | reverse complement strand
ACACACACACACACACACACACACACACACACATACTTTGGAACCCACCATTTTCCGACTGTAGACTTCTCTTTGGTCCTGCAATAAATCCCCTTTTCTTTTTCTTTTCACCACTCCGTGCCTCATTCAACTCATTCCTATTCTACTTTAAGGTCTCAGGAAAGACATCTTTGGACCACCTATTATATACTTGTGTGGCATATCTTGTTTCCTAGAACCCTAGCTTTCTCTTGGGCTGCTTACTTTTGTCGACTTACACAGTCAGTGTTATCTGAGTAGAGGAAACAGTAAATGAGAAAATACATCCATCAGACTGGCCTTTAGGCAAGGCTATGGGACATGTCCTTGATTAATGATCAATATGGCCCAGCACACTGTTCATGGCCATCCCCGGGCAGGGTGATATTGAGTTGTATAAGAAAACAGGCTGAGCAAGCCAAGAAGGGCAAGCTAGTAACCAGGGTTCCTCCATGGTTTCTGCTTAAGTTCCTGAATGCAAGTTTCTGCTTTGACTTCATACCCTGACTTCCCTCATTGACTGGGAGTTGTAAGGCAAAATAAGCCCTTTGCTTCCCAAGTTACTTTGGGTCATGATATTTCATTACAACAATAGAAAACCCTCAGATACCACTTATGAAAACTGAATATATGATAAAGTGCACCATGTGTAACAGTTGCCAGAAGTGAGCTAATATATACAAAGCACATAATAAGCTCTTGATAAATATTAGCTGTTGCTATTGCTGCTATCATTGCATTTAGCATATCAAGTTCTAGTTATATAATATCTGTCTGCATCTTCATCTAGACAGAAAGCCCCATGCGTAGCAAGCCCTTTCACAATCGTGTGTGGCACTATGACCACAGTCACAAGGCAGGAGCTCAATAAATACTCATTGTGTAGATAGACAAGTGAGATCGGAAGGACATAGCCTGAAGTTCCCATGCGTTAAAGAAAATGGGAAAGAAGTGAATGTGAATGTATGTGCACATGTATGTATGTGTTGTGTGTGTGTGTGTGCTTGTATGCATATGAATGACTCCTATGTTGGAAGAGGACACATACTCAGCTTTCAGGGACAATATGCAGCAATGATTTAAGAAGTGGAACTCAGCTGTGTGGTAGTGTATGCCTTTAATCCCAGCACTAGGGAGCACTTGGGAGGCAGAGGCAGGCTGATCTCTGTGAGTTCAATGCCAGCTTTGGTCTACAAAGTGAGTTCCAGAACAGTCAGAGCTGTTATACAGAAAAATCCTGTCTCAAAAAAAAGAAAAAAAAGGAAAGAAAAATAGAAAATAGAAAGGAAGGAAGGAGGAGGGAGGGAGGGAGAGAGAGAGAGAGAGCAAGCCGGGGACCTTCTCAGTTGTCCCACGAAGACAACAGTTTTACTGACTAGGAATATGATCAGTTTGAGGTTATCCTGTCAGTGACAGAAAGAAACGGCCTTGTCAGTCTTTTAGTTCATCCTGTAAAACTCCACTTCTGTCTCTGAGAATAAATATGTTTTACACTTTTTGATTTTTTTGAGAATTTCACAGGTACACATAATGTGTTTAGTTCGAATACATCACTATTCCCTTCCTCCCACATCCCGCAGCACCTTTTCATTCCAATTTTGTGTGATCATTTTTTCGTTTTCTTTTTTTAACACCCAATGAATCAATTTAATGCTGCCAGCATATGCACGGGTCTAGAACTACCTATTGCTACCAATAGATTGCTACCCTAGATGGGTCTGCATTTCATAAGAAAACTGACTCTTCCTCCTCCAGCAGTCAGCAGTTGCAAACCAATCCTCAGCTGTAGGTGGAATCTCATCAGTCCCTTCCCCAACCATGCTGGGATTTTGGCCGACTTGATCTGTGCAAGCCTTGTGACAGCTGATGTGAGCTCACGTGCACATAGCCCTGCCATGCCTAGCAAATAGTGGTTTTCTATAGATGTCCTCTATCTCTGGCTCTTACCTTCTGGCTGCCCTCTTTTCCATGATGATCCCTAATGGTGTGTGTATGTGTGTGTGTGTGTGTGTGTGTCTGTGCGTATATGTGTCTGTATGTGTTTATGTGTGTGTGTATATGTGAGTATGGTTGAATGTGTGTGTGTATGGCTGTGTGTGTATGGTATGTGTATATATGGGTGTGTGTGTATGGGTACGTATGTATATGTATAGGTATGTGTGTATGAGTGTGTGTGTGTATGGGTGCATGTGTGTATGTATGTGTGTGTGTATATGGGTGTATATGAGTATGTGTGCGTATGGATGTGTGTATATGTGAATATTGGGGTGTGTGTGCATCGATATGTTTGTCCATGTGTATATGGGTGGGTGTGTATGGATGTATGTATATGTGAATATTGGGTGTGTGTGCATCGATGTGTTTGTCCATGTATATATGGGTGTGTGTGTGTGTATATGGGTGTCTATGAGTATGTGTATGTATGGATGTGTGTAAATGTGTGTATGGGAGTGTATGTGTGCTTGTGTATGTATATGGGTGTGTGTGTATCAATGTGTGTATATGTGAATATTGGGGTGTGTGTGCAACGATGTGTTTGTCCATGTGTATATAGGTGTGTGTGTGTAAGGGTGTGAGTATATGTGAATATTGGGGTGTGTGTGCAACGATGTGTTTGTCCATGTGTATATAGATGTGTGTGTGTAAGGGTGTGAGTATATGTGAATATTGGGGTGTGTGTGCATAGATGTGTTTGTCCATGTATATATGGGTGGGTGGGTGTGGGTGTGTGTATGGGGGTGTATGTGTGGGTGTTGATGTGCTTGTATATGTGTGTATGGGTGCATGTGTGTATGTGTGTGTATATGGGTGTGTGTGTGTATGGATGTGTGTATATGTGAATATTGGGTGTGTGTGCATCGATGTCTTTGTCCATGTGTATATGGGTGTGTGTGTGTGTATGGGGGTGTGTATGTGTGTATGGGCTGTGTGTGATACAGATGTTCCACTTAGAGGTGAGCACTTGAGGATATTAGGATGACAAATACTGATTCAGTTCTGTTACTTTGCTGCAGGGTGTCCAGAACCTTTCATATGCTAATGTGAGTCTCAGTAGGAAGAGAAAATGTGTCAGCCTTCCTACCTTCTGGGCTCATGTGAATACAGGAACTTGTATCCCCACAGGTCTTGCACTCAATCCTTTACCTATGTTGCTTCCCTCCCATGTAAGCTCAACGCTTGGTAGCTTCTGATCCTTGAAACTATAAGGATAATGAGAACTCAGTGGTAAAATTCATAATTTCTGTTTAATACTCATCTGAGAGATGGAGAGTACCCAGTGAGTAAAAGCACTTGCCATGCAAATATGAGAACCTGAGTTCAGAGCCCCACAACCACATACAGCCAGGCACAGCAGAACATGTCTGAAGGCTCAGTGTTCCCGTGGCAAGACAGAATACCTGGGAACTCACGGCTTGCTACCTTGGTGGCCACAGTGGTGATCAAGACTCTCCATCTAAAACAAGGTGGGAGATGAGGGCCAGCACCCAAGGTTTCCCTCTAATCTCCATACATGCACGCAGTCTGCACACACACACACAGGCACACATACACATGCACACATATAAAGCACATAGCACACACATTTGCGCATGCTCGTTTGGTTCAAGAGTTACTAGTTGAAGACATGTGGTGGACTTAGAATTGTGCTGGATCTGTGGAGAGCCTTCCAACCATTAGGAGTCTGTGAGAATATGGCTACATAGAGAAATACAACCAGTAACTGTCATGGCACAGCCTCCCTGTCCAGAACTTTAGGATTTTTGCTTGTTTTTGTGCAATGTGCACTTATTTATGTTACTTGCTACTCACTAGGGCAGATGATGTTGGAATTACTCCTCTTGTATGACAATGAGGATGTCACATCCATGGACTCATGTGACTTGCTCAGTCACAGGATAATCTCTTTATTCAAGATGTCTAATTGTTTAGGTTTTCTTCAATGTGGGGGCTACTCTTCCTCACCAGTACCCACTTCATGATTCTGGACAGTTCTCTATTTCTTTAAGATGGTAGGTTTTACTTTCTTAGACAGTAGAATGCATATTGCAGTTCTTTATAAAATGGTCAAGCTGGAATGGACCCTGGAGAATTTTAAAGTTATTCATTTTGTGGTCAAGGAGATGGAAGTTCAAGGAAGTGCAATGCCTTGTTAAGGTCACCAAAGAGCTTATAGAAGAATCAGGCCAAGAGAACAGGCATCAACCCAAATCATCTTCAATTTTTTAAGACTATTCCTGCTTTTGACCCATGTATCTGTTTTATTCTCGTCTACTCTGAGAACCTCTGCTACACTGAGGTCCCATTTTCAGAACAGTTCCCAGTCTTGCTTTAAAGGGAAGTTGGATGTGGGTGTTTGAAATGTGTTTTTCATGGGTTACTTCTATTACCAAGCAGGTGGCCTAATGCCTAGGTAGCTACCTGAACTGTGACTGCAAGCCTTCACACAGAAAATTAGCTCAGCTTGGCAGATGCTCTACTGACAGTTATCTGACCCATGTCCACTAATGCCTGCCTGATATGACTGGCATTGGGAGCCACCTCTTTCTTGGTCTTTTCTGGTGTTTGGGAAGATGGGTCCCAGGCCTGTGGCCTTCCTACTTCTTCAGATGGGAAACAAATTCAGTACACTGCCTCAGCAGAAGTGAGTTCAAAGGTTATCACTCCAGCATTGGAGCAAGGATAGGGTGCATACAGCAGACAGCTCTTTGCTCTCAGAGCATGAGAGGGGATTCAAAGAGGTAGGCAGAAGCAGAGACCAACACCTAGCCACAAGTGGTATGAAAAGGGAAGGGCATGGGGATCACTTTAACTTCATGGAAAAACATCTGAGTGGTCCCTTAAAGGCAGCCTCAGGCAAAACTGGGAGCCTGCCCCCATAGTAAAGAGGAATGCCAACAAATTCTTGTCTCTAGCCATTGCCTCAAGCCATTTGGTGGGGTGTGTCCTGATGCCCAGGCTGTGCCCTTTGCTGTGCAACTCTGATCGCACAGTCTGAGTGTGGATTCTGGAACTGCTTAGCCAAGAAGTTTGTTCCTGCCATCACCTTTCTCCAGTGACTTCTGGTTACTCCTGTGCTATGGGTGATTTGAACACAGTAGGAAGACTGGTAACATACATGGGCTGCAATCCTTAAAACCTGTGGAAGATCAATTACCAAGGGAGCCCATAACTTGGTCATGATCAAAGTAGAAATTCTATTTTTATGGCTGCCTGTGTTTTATCCTCCATAAATTTTATAATAATAATTAGGCTCAAAGTATGGGCATAATTTACATACATCAAAATACCTCACATTGTCCTGACAGGCAGCTAGACACCTGCAGCAAATACACAGAAGCACATTACAAGGTAGAAATCTCCTGGTCTCTGAGGCATTAATCAATGGACTGTCTCTTAAGGAAGAAGGAACCAAGAGAACAAGGTGGCAGGAGGGAGGAACATAGTTGTAATGGTGGCCGTTTGTGGTCACAGCAGTCCTGCCTACTGAGTTCATAGGAATAGGAGCACATCACAAATACCCTTGCTCCAGCCTTTTCACACCTTCTCAAGGTGATCAGCCTGATGGAAAGGAAATGCTTTTTCTCTTACAGGGACGAGAAACTCTTTAGAAATCTCAGCACAGGAAGGACTTTAGAATTTGTGGCTATTTAGCACGGCCGGCTATGTCCAGAATGTGTTAAAGTCTGAAGAGAGATGTGCTGTGTGTGCCTGAGTCTCCATATGGTCCCTCTCCACCTTCTACCTAGTTCTACCTTCGATTGATTTTGCCTCCCAGCAAAGAGTTAAAGGATCTCAGGCAGGGATTTAAGTCCAGGCACGCTGGCAGACATGCACCAAGGCAACGGCAGCTACAAATAGTGAGTGGTACAAGCTTTCAGGGTAAACATCAATTTCTCCAATTTGCTCTAGCCCGAGACCGTTATAAACCTAGCGGATGGATTGTGAGTGTGGGTTTTGTGCTGGACAGATGGAGCAGCGGTGTTTCTCTATAGCACTGCTAATATACACCGAGTTAAGTTTAAATATCACAGAGGAGTAAAAAGACTCACAGCTGTCTCATCTGCCGCCTTCCTCTTTATATGTGCCAATTCCAATCTTCCTGGGCCGATTGAGAGACTGCACTGGACTCCGCTTCGGGCAATGGGAGAAGTTGCTGGAGCTTGTCCCCAAACAACAGGGCAAAAGGTTCCATCTCTCTGCTAGTGACAGCCCGCCTCCACCTTCCCACCCACGCCTCCCTTTCAGCTCACAGGATATTGACTGAGTTCAGGAGGCCCTTATCTACTACAATGCCAATTGAGATCTTTCCACCAGAGAGGTACCGGGTTAAGAACATTGTAGCATCTTGCTGAAGAGTAGCACTTAGATGAGATAGCTGCAATTATTATCTCCATTTGACAGATGGGACAAATGAAGCCTAGGGTGAAATGACATGTCCAACGTCATAGAACAAGTGTTCAAAGTAAGATCCAAACCTAGGCAGCCTGAGCCATTTACAAGTGTCATCTAGTACTCTGTGCACCTCTTTAAAGCCCTCTGGGTTTTCACTGAACAAAGCTCCCTGAGAGCTGGCTGTTATTTTTGCAATTTACTTATAATCCCCTCCCCAGTATGCCTAGAACACAAATTTTTTTTGTTGTTGTTGTTTCCAGGAGTCAAAGTATTCCTAAGAAAAACCTAGGTAACAACCAGAAACTATAAAACTAGTAGGCACAGAAATATGATTCTCCCCAAAGGAGACCTAGCCTTTTCTTCCTGATCATGCTAACAGACTAGAATAGAATAATTTCACTTAAGGAAAACCTTAAATAAAAGTTTCATTAATCAGAATGGGTATTCCTGCCATAATGAGCCCTGAGTTGAATTTTAGAACCCTCTTTATGCTTGATTAGTAACAAAGCTGTTATAAAAATAATTTGATAAGACAGTCCGTTGCAGTGGTATGATTTAGCTGTGTAAATGGGTAACCGAGCCCAGTGTCTGAGCATACCTAACTTATGTAATGCTAACATAATGGATTATGCATATTGTATTGGCTTAAAAATGAAATTCAGTGAACTATTACAGCAATTTAAAAAATATATATCGGGGCTTGTTCAGCACAGATATTTAAATTTTAAACCTGTTTAAATATTCACCTGAAACTAAACTAAAATTCTGAAAAATGGAATTCAATAGAAAAGCTCCATTAACAGTAAAAATGCCTCCCCGCGTCCATTTGGTTCTAATAGAAAGCCATTGAGTGAGTTTTTTTTATTGTTGCAGTGCCAGCCAAGGGAAAAATTATCCATCGACTTGGGCGGGAGAAAATCAGCTGGATTTTTTGAGGCAAGAGCTTGCTTTTAAAAAGGGAAAGTAAAGAAAGACCTCAGACCAACCCTCAAACCAAGACATGACTTTTTCAAACTATTTTTTAAATAGCATTTTCCATTGTATTCCTTGCTGCAATGAAGTCTCACTCACCTTCCATATCAAATACGATTCTAGAGGAAAAAAAACACAATTGGTACCTCTCATTGCATTATCAGGATACTGACCAATTTGCTTTCTGAGAGCCAAGAGTTATTTCTCTGATAAACATCCTGCAGGATGTTTTTATTCAATTAATTGGAATGATTGCTTTCACAGAAACACACTGTCAAGTCTACTTGAATATCAGGTATGGGCCTGGTACCAGCCTTTCCGTCACTCCTGTTCTCCAGACAGCAAATGTATGAAGATTCTGGAACATAATTAAAACAATCAGGGAGAATTAGGCAGCTGGGTGGCTATACTCAAACAGCAAGCCCAGGAAATGTGTAGAGAACCTCACAAGAGAGTGAGCACAGCATATCAGGGCCAGGGAGATGGCTGTGAGCATGAGACAGAAAATGCCAAGCACTATGAAAAGAAACATAGGATGCTGTAAACAGAGTCTCTAATCCTGCGGACTGTAAATCCCTTCCTTTTAATTGGTTTAGAAACTGTGGCCTGTAATGTGAGATGGAGAGCTCTGGCTGCCTTTCTTCTTTGTGGCAGAATCACATTAAATGAAAAACAATAGCAGAGCTGACAGCTCCCTCTCTGTGGGGGCACTTAGTGCTAATCTGCTATTGAGACTAATACAATTACACGGGATTAGAACACTGCAATGATGCACGGATTGGGGAATTCTGGGCAGAAGGGGAGCTGGGCTCTTTAAAGGTGGATATGGGTGCTGAAGGGAAGGGGGTTGTGGATCAGGTCCACAATGCTCCTAATTATACTAAAAGTAATGGAGTAATGGAAATAAGCATGATTTTTTTTTAAACCAAATCAGGGTCTTAATTGCAATTCTAACCTAAATGGAGTTCTGGTTTGAGAATTTTTCTCCTTGGCGTACCGTGCTATATTGCTTACTTTGAATGGTTTTTTGTTGAATTTAGAGACTTCCCTGCAGTTCACCTTTGGGCATATCCTTAGGTGTAAGCTTCCTTTCAGTTTGTCAAGACAGTGGGGAATCTGCTTTCAAGAACGTAGAAATCACAACTGGTCAAAGGGTCACTCGCTGGCCTCCAGTTGAGTTTTCTTTGCAAATTTGAACTGACAGATACTGGTGGGCTCTTCCCTGCCCCCTCCCCCGAATGATTATGGAAATCCATCAGCACTGGTGACATGACCACAAATGTCAAGCTAATTCAGGTTTTCCATGAGTGTCTCAGCAAAACTGACATTACACCAGGGAGAGCTGTGATCACTGTCAGGGGAATACAGGAGAACACAACGCTTTGAAAAAAAGCTCCCCTCCCCGCCAAAAAAAACCCACTCTGCTGAGTCTTCCTGTGAGCCTTAAAAAAAATGTTTCTAGCAAAATCAGTTCTGCAGACTATCAATTACTGTGTTTCTCAGTCATTTGAAAAATATTTCCAACTAGTCTCATTTTTATTTTTAAATAAAACAAGTCAATATGACATGCTTATTACATTCCCAGCATGATGCAACAATACTTTTCTAATTTAATTTCAAAGCTGTTGGACCTAAATAAATGCCCCTAGTGAATGCTGTAGTTATTATACTTTCTACACGTTGTAGAACTGATCACTGAATATTGAACATTTGCTAATATACAATGATGCGCACATACGTATCAAAGTAAAATTTGGGTCTGACGCTAAAGTGTCATTGTGGTGGTACAGCTATGACAAAGAACCCACGACTCAGAAGTCTGTTTGCCCATGAGGATCACTTGTGTTACGTGATTCTTGAGGCCTAAAGACGATGAAGGGATGATGATTTCAACCCAGATGTGAGAAATAGGGTGGTAAAGAACAAAAGAGGTTAAGCCTAGACGAGAAGAAGCATTAAGGTTTCACATCTCTCCATATAACCTGCATTGCCCTCCGACTTAGCAGAAAGCACTGCTCTATGTTTGCTCTTCTTACACACTCCCAGCTTGCCCTTTGCTCGTAGTCGACAGAAGTCATTAGACCATTCCATCCAGACCCGGAAATGAGTGACTATCCAGGTCTGGAGTTACTGTGGCGGGGTTTCCCTATCTGCCGTCCAAAGATTGTGCGGGTGCCAGGCTTTCTACTCCAACTGTCCTCAGGATAATCCCGAGAGATTAGAACCATTGAAATCTCATTTTATTATTGAGGAGCTTGGGGTTGAGGAAAATGCTCCTTGTCCAAATGTTGGGACATGAATTCAAGTGTTGCTTTCTCACTCCATTCTATGTATTATTTTGAGATGCTCCCTTTCTCCCTCCATCATCCCACCACCATAACCACCATCATCATTTCAGTGGCTTTACTCTGGTAGGCACATGGCAATCACTTAAGGATGTTGTTTTATCTGAGTCTCACGAGAAAAGGCTCTTTTCAGGTCTGCTGTAAGGAAGGAATATTTTGCCTTCAGTGAATTTATGAGACTTGCAAAATGCCAGCCTCCAAAGATATCCAACTCAGGATTCCATGATAAGATTTTGTGAAACCGAAGTTTATTATTTCCATCATGGAGCCTTTTCAGGTATATGAAGCTAATATGAATTTGTCACACTATATCAAAGGCATTGCTAAAGCCCTCACCAATGCCGCCAATTTCTCTTTGGGGAGCACTCACCTCAACTTTAGGAACCAGGTAGATCATATTTCCTGGTCACAGTGATTGACAGATCTGGATTTAGGAGCCTACAACTTGGGTAACTTCTCTGGACGCCTCAGAGAGTCCTCTATTAATTTAACGGGAAGCTAGTCCCATTGTGAAATTCCTACCTTTTTTCTTAAGCAAGATGTGGTGAATTTTTATTTTGTAGTAGACTACACACATTGTATATCTCGTCCTAATGGTTGCTTTAAGGCTGGACATATAAAACAGTAACTTATATCAATGAAAGTCAGTTCTAGAACTTTCTGAAAATGTTGATCTCACTGGAATGATAAGTTTAGAATGCCAGTGGCAACCACATGCAAAATCTGTTTGAGAATAAAGCTAGAAGGAGCAGACATGCGAGAAAAAGAAAAATAATATCTTGATTAAATCAGCTGAATCTCTGGGTATTTTACTATTATAAACTTTACTATTTTATATTTTTTGCTTAAGTCACTTTTAGATGAGTGTTTCTGTTTGTCAAGAGGTTGAGACTCACTTAATCAGGGGCCTGGTTTTCAAGAGCAGATACTGGGTCAGAATCTAGGGCACAGGAAGCTTAAATATTCACATTTATGGAGGGAAAAAGAAGCAATATTGTCCAGAGGAGAAAGGCAAACTTCTCTCTCCCATGTCTCTGGAAAAACTTCAGCTAATCTGGCAGGAACGTTGTTTTGAAAACTGCTGCAAGTTGTCCTGGATTGGGCAGAAACCACCATACTTTTTACATATCCACTTGTCCTATTTCTAAATGGAGCTGTCCCAAGAAAGGCGTTGCCTTGAGTGAGACAGCTCCACACCCAGGGCAGACTCCAGAGAGGCCATCAGGACCCTGGAGACTATCTCCTACCATTGCTCCTAGCAGCAGGCCAGCAATCCTTTGAAGAGGCCAAAACAAAAATGCACAGAAAGTAAACAGGTCACATCTATACCGGCAAATGGCGACCAAGTACAAATGTCTGAAGAAAGACACATGGGCACCAGGAAAAAAAGAGAAGCGATAAAAATGTGCTATTAGGATATTGGCAGCCTCATATAAACCAAGTTAAAGATTTTGTTAAATTTCTTTCAGAAAGGGGTGCTTTTGCCAAGTGATCTGAACGCATGCTTAGTTGTTATTGACGGAGCTTTCTGCGGTGTGGATTTTGTCTGTAGAGTTAATAATAGTTGCATCTCTCTTTTCCTGGAAATGGAATCTCTGCTTTACATAATTAAAACTCAGCGATTTGCTGGGGATCTCTTATTTGATTTGTCAAGGTTTAGGAAAGAGAAGAACGTATTAGAAACTTGTGTGGTCTTGCCAGCCGCTGGAAAGCTGAAGAGAAACTCGTCATCTCAGAATTTGTTTCTTCATGTGTGTTCATATTTCATGAATGCTAAGCTATAGCAATTATGTTGACTGAAGCATAAAATAGATTGTTCAAGGATGTCACTTATTCAGGAAATGAAGAGTCATTCATCCTCTTGTCTCTGCATGTGGATCTGAAGATAACCTCAGCTTTGTTCTTTGGGTACCTTCCACCTTAGGCTTGAGAGAGAGTCTCTAATCAGTCTAGAATTCTACTAATTAGACAAGGTCTCCAAGCTGGCTCTCTGAAGAGCTCTAGAGATCCGTCTATTTTTGCCTGTTTTGCCATCACGTCGATCAGAAACTTCTGCCGCCAGGCCCAGGTTTTTATGTGGATTCTGAGTAGCAAACTCAGGTCTTCACCTTTGTGAGGCAAGTTCTTCATTGACTGAGCTGCCCTTATAACTCCTACATGTTTATTCCAGAGATCCTGCTAGTTTGGCATGTTTGTACAGAGACCATAGTGCCACTGACAGATGGTTGGGGAAGCTATGCATATAGGAGTGATTAAGGACATCAGTGCACTGGTTGGGTGAACATTAGGTTAAATTCAGGAGTCCTGGTCTACTCTTGAAAATTCAGAAAGAGATTTGTTTTCTTTGTTGCCAAGGACTTGATGTCAAGGCCGCCCCGCTGTGTGGTATCCACAGCTGCAGAGGATGCAGCCCTCAAACCACGCCATCACTGCATGCTCTGATGGAACTAGCACCTGGGTATTTGTTTATTTTAGGAACGTTTTGTTTTTGTTTTTGTTTTAAATGAGCAAATAAATAGCATCTTAAGTGCCAGGAATTAAGGAAAGTCACTCCCTTCCTATTTGTGCAAAGCCCCAGAGGCCTTCAGCTCCCCAGCCTCAAGTTTGAAGCCAAAAGTCCAAGTGTCATCAGAAGATAGGTCTGTGTTTTGTAGTCACCTTCATGAAGCAGGGTCAACATTATAGCTCCCATTTTGCACATTCTGCACAATAGATCAATTTTCAATTCCCAACAACTCAACTTTCCAAATTTTTATATAATGAAACTTAACTCCAATCATATGGATATAAAAAACACATACCCACTAGAGCATTGTTAGATTTCAGAAAGAAATTTTATTTCACATTAAAACATGGTCTTTAGTAGCCAGAATACAAAAAGAATTCACTGTGTGGGGGTCTCTTTTGCATATTTAGATATGAAAGAGAATGCACAGTTGCCAGATAATGAAATTTTCATCCAGCCAAATATTGAGTACAATTCAATGAAGAAAATGCAACTTTTGCAGTGTGATTTATACATGCTTATATACCCTTCATTTTGAATCTATATGAAATGCAGACATTCATAGCTTTATAACCAGAGGAATAAAATTTGAATGTGTAATAAAACTAGAAATGCATTTTAAATGGGTTTCAGAACAGAACTGAGGAAGTCGTCAGGAGGCCACAGTCACAAATGTAATTGGTTATTTTGTTAGATGACCGCTCAGATGGAAGCCTGGCAGGCAGAGGATTGATTTCAGGCTGATGGGCATGGGAGATGGAGCAAAGCATTCCTGGAAGAGATTGAGATACACAGTAATCCGGGCCCGCCACACAGCAACCCATAAAGCCAGCCTGAAAAATTCTTCCTCCCTGTAGGATGATGCATTCTTGTATTTTTTCTTTAAAAGAGCTATTTTATGATCATTGATCATAGAGCTTTTTTCCCTCAAATATCTCCCAGCTGCATTCTGTGTTAAATTTACAAACAACGCAACCATTATTTCTATAAAATTAGTAGACGATTGAGGGGCCATTTGCCCATCTGCCTGATAATTTCCAATATAACTCCTTCGGGCAGGCGATACACAAGCAAGTGGCTGCCCCACACAATGCATGCTAAAGAGCAGGATGGAGATTCTTCCTTTCTCTGACAGGTAGCTGGTGTCTAGTGACTGACAACTCTGCTCTCACATCCCAAAAGAACTCAGAACTCCAGTGGAAAACCTGCCTCACTCTCTTTGAGGAATGATGAATCTCATCTTCCATCCTTACCACAGCACAGCATGTCTTGTGACTCAAGCAGAAACAACCAAAATCCTACTTAGGACATTTCCTTGAGTAAATAAAAGAAGGCTAGTTTATTCCAGTAATGTTACCAGGCAGAAGTAAAGTGTATATGAGTTAAGGGCTGCTGACAGCCATTTTTACTAACACATGGATAAAAATATCTTGGTATCAGGAGCCTAGGCAAGAAGAATGTACTCAGAGACCAAAAGAAATTGGACTTACCTGGTTTCAGTCTCTGGACCCCATAATGCTTGGTTTAGAAACGAACCATTTCTCGAATTTGAACTAAAAATCTTTGCTTTTTAATATAGTTGATTGAGCTGGAGTTTGTCTATCATTTGCTACTGCCCACCCCAAAGTCTAAATACACTTGAACTTTATGAGGATATTCAAAAAAAAATCCCCAGTTTCTCTTACAGTCTTGTTTAAAGTCACATAACCAATTGTTGCCCATAAGCTGTGAGAAAACTCATCAAAACATGAAATATTGAAGATATGGTGTGCCTCCCCAGGGCCCTCTTTCTGGAGAAACTTACAGGTAAAAAATAGCCAGCTGTGAGTTGGCCAGACCTGCATTACCTTGTGCAAAATGGAGTTCCCACCAATCTTTGCTGTTGTCATCCATTAAAGGACATCAGGAATAGTTTGTCACAGAGGTGTTTGTCTGTTTGTATAGAGGATGGTATGTCCTGATAGCATACACACACAGATATGCACACACACACACACACACACACACACATCTATACAATCACTTCTCTGACATTCTTAGAACCAGAAGTATTTCAGATTTCAGAATTCTTCCAGAGTTTAGGCTATCTGCACATATAGAATGCAGTTAAACATCAAATTCATTTCTGTTTCACATACATGCACAGCCTGAAGGTAATATTACACAATTTTTTAGTGTACCTATGTTTTGACTGGATCATATCAGGTATGGAATTTTCCACTTGTACATTCATGTAGTAACTCAAGAAGTTTCAGATTTGGGAATATTTCATATTTTGGAGTTTCAAAATTAGAGTGTTAAACCATTGGATATATATGTGTGTGTGTATGTGTGTATGTGTGTGTGCATATGCACATGCACACATGACCAGGTGCTGGCTAACATCCCTAAATTTGAAACTAAAACTCATGCCTATCAACCAGCCATTTATACCATAAAAATTATGCCATAATTCCATATTATTCCATCATACCATAAAAATTAGAGATAGGAAATTTCGGAAAAGGCACAAAAGAACCAAGCATGGGAGACAATGAGGACAGACACCTGCTTCAGTTTTGTACCTAGAAAGTGGCAAAGCTTTGTGCCTCAAAGGAAGTCAGCATTCACTGGGTACAGCCAGGGGTCAAACCCTTCACTGAAATTGCTTCACTGTATCCTCACTGACAAATTGTGGCATGGTATTGTTCTCAGTGAAGTTGAATTCCAGAGGGATGAAGCCGACTCGCAGATTGCTTGTTAGAGCGAGTCGGCTTTGAGCCCTCTCTGCCCAGCTGCACAATCCAGTCCAAATTACTCCCATTATTACTATTAATGGTAGCATAAATATTACTCGGAGTTAATACTTTCCAGATGCTCTCAACATAGAGAGTCCCTGTTGCAATCCCTCTTCCTCTTGAATAGAGAGGAAGCAAACTCTGGTCCTGCCTGGTCTGAGTTCTTGTGTGCAATTCCCATTCTAGGGCTTAGAAATGGAATTCATGCCTCTCACCGTCTGACATCACACTTCTCTTCTCCCTGGTTTCTTCTTCTTCTTGTCTCGCCATTATGAAATGTTCTAGTCCTTCTCTTCAACATCTACTTTGGGATTTGTCCTTAGCTCAATCACTTTTACTGCTAGGCACGAAGCCTGTTCAAGTCACAGGATTCCTGGTTACCAGTTCCACGTGTTCCTGGGTTATTTCTCTTTGCATGGACATTTCCAAACATTAGTACTCACTTGTAACTAATCTTCCGGTCAGCATACACCCTGAAGACTAGTGGAGAAATTCCCCATCGGGATTCAGCCTGCTTTATCATTCTTATCTCTTTGCAACAGTAGTGTTCTCACAGAGGTGTTGACAAGTGGTCTCCCTCCAGGCTGCTAGAAAAAAGAAGATGGAATTTCCAAATTTACAGAAATCTGGTGATGGAGAATATTTTTTTTGGAACTTCTAGTTTAGGTCTATTGTCCAAATCCCCATGTAGCTTATGCCATTCTCTCCAAAAGACAAAATACAGAATTAAGGAAAAGCTAGGTATAGTGAGATCCTTAAACTAGGCAGCAAGCTTGGCCGTACACGCGACTGTTTTAAGAAGGCATGAAGGGCTCTCAATAACACAGACCTAGAGGAAGAAGGTAAAACTACCCACTGTTTCATTGCCGTAATTTCAAGGCAAAGTGCTGTATATGGATGTGAGACGTTCCCAGGGAGAAATCCGAGGAAGAGATTAGGGTGAGGTCTCTGATCTCTTTCTGAAGGGGGAGTTACAATCACAAGCAGGACATTCGTGCAGTCACACTGAAGTACCACCATTGTGGTGGCACAATTAGGGTTCCTTGTGTCCCGCTTATGAGTTAAATCAGTATTTGTGAAGTACTCAGGCTGCCAATAGCAAGTCAAATCTGGTCCTCTTCCCACCAGCGACTGAAATAATGGATAAAAAGCCTATTTAGTACATCTCTGTGAACATCATATTGTCAGGAGCTCCTCCCGGGGACAGTGAATTCTATAAGCATTAATGGGTTTTATTCAACAAACATCCGCTCTCTACTCAGACAGTTTTTCCCACTGACACCTGCCAATTCATATTCTACAAAGAAATTGCTGAGCTTATAGAGTTGTCATTTTAAAAATGAGTAGGTCTCATTATCTTTATTTATATCCTTCTTCCTGCTCCAGACTATCAACCCAGAAGGCCTCTGAAGTTTTTTTGGAAGGATATTTGTATTTCTCAGTTAAAAATCAAACACTGTACTTTGCCAGTTAACAACTGGTTGATTTCCACATTAAGTTTGCATTAATTTTATGGAAATGGAAAACAGGCCGAGATCCCAGCCATCTGGACCCAAGCATATATCTAAGTGTTGGTGGCTTTCTCAGAAGTTTGCATAAAGAAAGGGTGTGGGACTGGGATGGGGGTGGGGACCCAAGCTCCATATGACCTGCCACCTTCTGGGGCTTCATTACCCTTTGATTAATTCAGCCTCTTTGGGCAACCTGCTTTCTATTCTTTTCCTTCGTTTTTTGTTTGTTTGCTGTTGTTTTGAGACAGTTTCTCTGGCTGTCCTGGAACCTGTTTTGTAGGCCTTGAACTCACAGAGATCCACCTGCCTCTGTCTCCCAAGTGCTGGGATAAAAGGTGTGTACTACCATCACCCAGTTCATATAGAGTTTCTACCTGGTCTTTTTGTAACCTACGACTTTGGGACTTCTGATCCTTTAGAACAATCCCCCCTTTTCAAGCCTACCAGACAAAACACCGTGTTGCCATTGAATCCCTTAACAATGTTGCCCCCACCTTAATTCTCACCTTCTCCTAAGCTCACATTTTATTTTACATTTTTGCTTCTCGTTATACTATGATAAGTACACTGGTAGGAAAAATGGTCCTCCAAGGATGCCAGTGCTAGAAACACCAGAACTTGTGGATATGTTCATAGGAAAAGAGACTTCGTGAACATGCCTAAATTAAGGACTAGGGAGTTATCCTGAAGTATTCAACTGGAACCACTGTAATCTAAAGCTCTCATAACAACTGGTCTGATAAGTTTTGCCTATGGGTACCAGAGTGTCACAAATACTGTGGGGTAACCACTTTCTGCTTAGACTGAAATACCACTCTAAAGGACACTGTACCTGGTACTAAAAACTGGGCCAAGAATCTTTGACTGGGTAGGTCATAAACCCTCGGGGAGAACTTACTCCCATTATTTGTTAAATGGACATAGTACCGTGCTGTCTTCTAAATACTCATCTTTATACTCATAAATACTTATCTTTATAGCCATAGATCAGTAAAGCCCAACTCTAGAGACACTTATTTTTGGAATGGAGGCAGTTATTGCAGAGAGGCACAGCTGATTAAAGTCAAAGAGTGTGTGGTTGTGCCCTGCTCAGCATTAATGTCCATCTATATCACACTTTCTCCATTCAAGACTCGGGATCATCACAGGAGAGGAGGTAGGAAGACTAAGCAGCAGGGGTTGGGGAGGACTCCTGCAAGCAGCGTCTTTTAGCCATGACAAGGCTGTTTCACACAGGACCTTACAGTGGCCATGGGGGCCTGCACAAGACCTACACAAATAAAACTGGAAAAAGGATCTTATAAAAAGACAAGAGAGTGAAAGTCTAAAAACACGCTGTGGTGATGAAGCCAGAGATTGATGTGCAGGGCTTTGAAGATGAAGGAAGAGGCTATGAGTCAAGGAATGTAGGCAGCCTCTGTAGGCTAGACAACACAAAGAATTGAACTTTCCCGCAAACTCTCCCGAGAGAACTGTTTCATTGACCTCCAGGACGGTGGGACAGATCTGTGTTGTGTACAGCCACCACCATGTCTGTCACATGTTGTTAAGGTGCTGAGTGATTCAAAGGCAGTGGAGATATTAAACAGAGCACGCCATATTGTTGTTGACTTGTGTTCTACCCTCTTGAGAGCCAGCATATTTCTGAGGACAAGAATCACACCATTATTTTTTGTATTATTTTTGTTCATTTATTTATTTATTTATCGTATCCCAAGCTCTAAAAGTTTGCTGGCACACGATGGATCTAAGATAAGGGCAAGCAGATGAGCATATTGTGTTTGACAAAGGAAATACAGAGTTTCCTAGGCAAGCGACTTGCCAATGCTTCAACAGCAGTAATAGAAAATTCTACCACCACAAACACTGCTGTTTTGCTGGGGTGTGTACTCACAAATGACAAATTTTTCACTGAGAATGCAAAGACAAAATGATTTAAATGTTATTCCTACTGTTTTATGTATAACCACACCACATAAATCTAAACTTCTAAGTAGAGACTGGGTTAATTTATTTATTTTAAGCATAATTTTTTGTGAGTCTATGAGGAAAAAAAACTATTTAAGTATTGGCAGTCTACATTATATTATACGGTTTTCCTTGGAGCACTTTCAATGATTCCATGTTAATGCAAAGGAATCCAGATTTTTAGAGATAAAAATATTGTGTGTGCTTCATCTGTTTGTTTTAAATGTCTCTGTAAACAAAACCTCTGCTTTGCTACGTGATCGGGGTCAGAGGTCACAAAAGAGCCAATTTATACATCAGAAGAATGGGAAGGAGGCGGGGAGAGGCTGATAAGGCACATCCTTTACCCCTTCAGAAGGAAGATGCATGCCAAACCACTGAAGCCCCTGCAGGCCAAGGGCAAGACCTAGAGTTTTTTAGCTAATGTCCTTGAGGAAAAGTGCAAGCACAGCTGTGATTGCCATTTAAACCACAGATGGCGGTGGAGTCTCAGTCTTTGTGTGGCAGCTGTTAGCTGCCTTCCCACTCTTAGAACAACAGACTTCGTTCTGTTCTTATTCAGCAAGTGAGTCCCTTCCTCCAGAAACTGCTCTGAATTTGAGAGAAGTGTTGGCATGATGTCATTCTGTGGAGTGCGTGTAACACCGGCTGGTGCACAGCAAGTCACACTGAAAGAGAAAGACCCACAGTTGCCCTCCAGTGATTTATGTGTGTTCAGAGTCTTGGTCTCTCTGTGAATCTTGCAAGAACTCAGTATTTTAAGCTTTAAAATTATACTTTTCATCAGAAAAAAATCCATATTTAAATCTATCATTTGTATTTGATGATATAAAATCTTTAGGAACAATCAACCCCTAGTATTTTTAGTGAAGAGCAAGATGAAGAATAAAAGACAGTATGTTTCCATGATTGATCTTGCCAGGCTAATCAGACATGTCCATACTGGGGACAGTGAGATGTAGCTGGCCCCACAGCACATACGTTTATGGAAAACTAATAACAAAAACGTTAACTAATTGAAGGAGCAAAAATATTTAATCTCCTATCATCCCGGCACAACCACCTTTTTTTTCCACACATTTCTTTGCTTCCAAATGTGGGCCCAAGCAACAAAACCATGTGGAGAGATGGTCTGTTTCCACTCTGCATCTCGCTCTGACCTACACTTTGTTCTCTAGTCTGTATGTGGAGTGTCAATGTGTAAGCAATGGATTTTGGAGCTAAAAAGCACTTTTAAAAAGCAAAATTTTAGCAAACGCAATAATTAAGAAACATCTTCTATCCCTGTAACTGACTTACCCAGTCTCAGCTCCCAGATGACACCTGTCTTTCTGGAGCAACAATCTAACACAGTCTTCTCTGCCGTCACAGTCAGACAGCACTAATTTTTTTCGCAGTTCTTATTTCAGTATATTTTTTCACATTTATTTGTTTGCTTGTGCTCTGTCTTCTCACCCACAGCAGGAAGGAAATTACACAGAGCAGAAGGCTTATCTGCTTCCACAGACATATCCCAAGTGTCTAGAATACAACTTAGTGCATAGAGGGACTTTCCTTGGTACTTGGGCCCGGATTCACAAAATGAAAAACTTCAATCTTTTGTCTATAATTAATAGAACACAGTAAAAACATCATGAAACAAAACTGGCAATGGTTAAAGCTTGTAAACAATAGAGTTTATAACAAAATTACCTAAAAATAGGTAAAGGATCTATCTCTTTGATAATATTAAAAATTCAAAAGAGAATTTCAGATAAAGTCGACTTGGTTGAAATAACTGACATTAACTAGACAATGTCTAACCTAAAATTTCCTATGGAATATTTTTTTTCTTTACTAAAAAGTAACAGAGGAATAAAATATTTTACATAAGAATTTTATGTGTAAAATTTGACCTTGCACAATTACACTCAGGAGAATGAGAGCCATAAAAGGAAACTCATAATAGCAGAAGATATAATAGGAAATATTTAATATGTTTGTGGAAGAAACCTGACGGGTAAATTGAATTTTTATCATAAAATTCATGAGAAAGGATTGATTTTGAAAATAATTTTGGTTAAATGAAAATAGAAAAAAATGGAAATTGTTTAAGTGCTTTATATAGAAAAAATTGGTCAAATAATAAAATTGGCTTAACATAATTTGATTTAAAAATACTTTCTTGGCCACAGTGATATAATTATGATTAAATGATAGTGCTTATAAATAAAGACTCCATATATTTTTGTGACCAAAGTGGTAGGATAACAACTTTCTATGATCCGACCACATGGATAGCTATAGCAAAAGACATAAGCAACATGTAAAATGCTAAGAATAAAACATGCCATTTGTGTGCATCATGGGTGGCTTCCTATGAAGCATGGCAGTACTGTCCAGTTTCCAACCTCGGGCAGCTCGCCTGCTCTTCTGGGTCCTATACATCTTCAAAAAGAGTTTTAACTTCAGATTTAGACCCAATTCTACCACACAGACCTGGACAAGGAAAAACAAGTGTTACTGAGAATAAACGCAAAGTGGTGAAGTCAGAGGAGTTCATAGTCTAGCCTCGGGGATATTGGTAAATAAGAACTAAGAAAGAGGTAGACAACTTCTTGAGAAAGAAGCAGCAGACTTGGATAGCACAACATGAGACACCCTAAAGACCTGACAGTACTTGAAAGCAGCAAGCAAATACCATCGAGAAATAATGTCAAGACCAAATAGAAAACTCTTAGCTTTGGCTAGAATGCCATTTTATAAATGGAGATATGGGGCCGTGGGACACATAGGAGGTGAGGGTCACATGGGACAGGAGAATATTGGGAGGTTGAAGGGCAAATCTCTTGGTCAACGTTTTTCTGGTAGCAAAAGTTGCTCTTGAACACCCATCGGAAATAGAGTGAATTTGTTGTCTATCCAAACTTCGTGAGGGCCCACAGAAGTGGGTCCATTCTGCCTTGACTAAGGGTCAGAGAGTTTAAACCTATTCTTGTTCTTTCCAGGTTATTGACAAGAGAGTTAACTTAAGATGTGGCTACTAACAAATATGTGTTGGCCTAGGGCGTGGTTACTTGGTGTTTGGGTATTAAGATGGTAATCACTTCGTTTGTTTTTTTAATATCCTGATTTTTTTAAAAAAAATATTTTGCTTTCTTTCCCTTTTCTGAATTGTGGTATTTAAAGATCATGAGAAATAAACACGGGCATTCTGTACTCACCAAACTGCCCACCCAGAACTATCCAATGCCTCTCTGTTTATTCTGCCTAAGAAGACACATAATTTTAATCTCCCATTTTTGGAGGACATAAATTTAATTGCCATAGTGCTTTAAAGGAATTTTGACTCAAGGGCCAAAGGCCTTACCTCCTCCAATTTCTTGTGTCATTGACGACTCTTGCTCCTGTCCTCCATATTTCACACCCTGACTTTGTCTTCACACATTCTCTCCTCTGTGCTTCTCAAATTTTCCTTCCTCTCACTTTTCATTAGCTTTGGAGCTCAACTGGAGAGTCCACGATAATTGTATCTGAAGATCCTTACTTTAATTATACTCTATTCCAAATGTTAGGAGATGCTATGGATTAGACCAGGGACATTTATCTCCTTCAAGCTATATTCTACAACCTATGAAAGGTAAAGAAAAAGGTACAGATTGGATGGAGAAAGGCAATCTTGGAACATGGAATAGAAGGATAAGAAGGACCACTGAAAAGAGACAATGACCAAATTGAAGTGTTTCCTAGACCCAGAGTGCATGATCCTCCAAAAGCTTTTGATAATCTGGAGGCAAGAGAGAGAGGAACTAAATGGTATGGGTAACTCAGCAGAAGTTGCTTTAGGTGGACATGACAGAGGGAACTGAAAATGAAAGATTTACCCTTTTTGTAGTGATAGGGGAGCAGGCTTGCTTTCATCCCGCCCAGCTCCCGCACGGCTAGCTTATACCCCGAAATAACAAC
>LOEQ01000680.1:226256-239437 GCA_001685075.1 Bramus lutescens | reverse complement strand
CTTCTTCTTCTTCTTCTTCTTCTTCTTCTTCTTCTTCTTCTTCTTCTTCTTCTTCTTGACAGATGCTTGCAGTGACCATAGGTCTAAAATAAAATATTTAGTGATAAACACTCCAAACTTTCCCTGGCTTCTGAATACCCTGGTGGCAAAGGATCTGTCTATAATAGGAGACTCCAAAACAAACAAACAAACAAAAACAAAACAAAAAAACTGTAGGAAATTTGTATTTATTGGTGGGACCTGGGTTAGCTCAAAAATCAAGTTTCTAGGTCACATTTTCAAGGCTCTGTCTTCACCAGCTCTGTCTTTCTCCAGAGGGCTTGCTGTAGAAGCAAGACAGCACAGTTTATTCAAGTCACTAGATCTGTGTTTTCAGTGTACGCAGGCTCCCAGATTTATCTTTTCTCATTTTTCTTTTGAAAGCCACAGTGAAAATGTATATTAAACAGACAAATGTGAAGTCATCATGGTTGAGGTAGGGGAGGGGAAGGTAACCACCTCTCCAGCCCCCACTTTTTTCTTTCCTGATGGTTCCTGGTGGTTCCTGGGCACCTTGAGAACAACTGAGCAGCAGCTGCTCTGGGCAAGCCTGGAGATGGCTTGAGAACATAGAGAACGGAACAGCTCTGGGGAAGTGTGTGTCTCCTCCATGGGAAGTCTGACTCAGATCAGGCTCCATAAATTAACTTTACTACTGAAATAAAAGAATCACTAAATATTTACATTATGAATGACTTGAAATAATATCTATGCCAACACTATTCCTTTGGGGTAATTCTGGGAATATTCAGCAATGACATACGGAAGGACGATCATCCCTTCCAGCAGGAACCCAGAAGTTCTTTCTACTCTCTGTGAACCGTGGAGAGAACAGCACTAAAGAAGTATCTGATGTATAAGTTTCCAGAATAAATTGTTCTATTTTCATGAGTGTTGACATCTTATCATTTTTGAGAATGCTCACAGGCCCAATTAAAGCCTCTGAAGAAAGGGTAAGTGTCAGCCTAGGCTCCGTGTTATACTAATGGCCTCATCCTGATCAAGCTACTTTGTAAAGAACATCTGCCTCCTGCCCCCTCCTTCATGTTATTTTTCCCTCCATTGCCAAACTTCTTTGCTCTTAGCCAAGGATACGTTCTTTCCCCCATTAAGCCTATTTATTTCTTAGCCATCTGATATGCCCAAGATAGCACAACCCCCACAAGATCAGTTTTCCTTCACTACAATCAACAGTTTCCCTGCTTGAATAAGCCTGCTCACATTAAAGTTTTAAATAGTGGATTGAGGATTGCATGTAGGTGTTAGCAGAGCAGGCTTCTAGAATGCACCAAATGCAAGGCTACACATTTAGCTGAGGTAGAAGCAGTTTACCACCTTGAAACGAATGCAGTTAGATGTAAATGCTATAACGTGAAGCAGGGACTTAGGAGTCTCTTCTTAGAAATCAACAAGTTCTTAGTCTCTCCTCTGTGGAATAAATTTGTCCCACGCAAGTTGTGTGTAATAGGAACTGAATATGAAGCTATTTAAGTAATTTGTTTTCTTAAGGAAATGGCCATATGACAGAAAGGATTAGTCAATGAACTATAATATAACCCAAAGAAATCATTTAAGATATTTTCCTCAATTTTAATTTCTAATGTTATTTTTGTTATGAAACTGTTCAAACATGCCAGACAATGGTGGTGCATACCTTTGATCCTAGAACTCAGGAGGCAGAGGCAGGTGGATCTTCTGTGAGTTTGAGGCCAGCCTGGTCTACAGAGTGAGTTCCAGGACAACCAGCGCTACACAGTGCGACCCTGTCTCAAACAAAATAAAGCAAAATGAAAACAGAAACACAGTGTTCAAACACAGAAAACACCAGAGAGAATAGTAACATGAAGCCTTTATAGCCATCGCCTAATTTTAAGACATTGACATTTTGTCTTATATTTAAAATCTAAGTTTGTTTTTCTGCTGTTCTTTTTCCAGGATTTAGATTGGGTGTTTTTGTTTGCTTGTTTTTGAGATTGTGATGTCAACGACAACACTTCTCCTTTCCCTTTCCTCCCTCTAATCCTCTCATACAATCCTCCACAATCTCCTTCAAATTCAGGGACTCTTTTTTTTAATCAATAGTTATTGCATTTATATATGTACTTGCATATATATCCCCAAGTATAACCTGTTGAGTCCATATAATGTCACTTGTATGCATGTTTCCAGGGCTGGCCATTTGGCACTGGACATCCCGTTGGTGTCCTCTTCCCTGGGGAGGGTCACTCTCCTGCTCTCTGTTTCGTTCGGTTGTCTGCAGTTGTTTGTGTGGAGCTGAGGCCTCATGAGCTTTTCTCCCGGCAGTCTGGCATGTTTGTTAGCATCCTCTTCATTCAGCTCATGTTTGAGTAGCCATGTTGATGAAACTTTATGGGTGTAGCTTCTGATGTTACTAGGAGATGCAATCTCACAGCTGTCTCCTGCAATCTTTATGCTTCCTCTTCTGGACTGTTACCTGAGCCTTAAGTGTGGGAGAGTTTTGTAGATGTATCAGGGTCCCTTGACATGAAGGCTCCCTCCCTCAAGACTGGCTTTTATGCTACTAGAAGGCACTATGCAAGCTCCTGCAAGAAAGAGGCAACCAGCAGTCTCCCCCAACTCTGATGCCTGTGAACCACAACACCGACCGGCATGGCTTAATAACACTACCGATGCAGTGGTGACAGATGCACAGTAATCAGCAGCTCTCTGAACTGAAAAGCCCATGCCTGGTAATGGAAATTTCAGTAACTAATCAGTGCTAGTGAAACCATGGTTACTGAAGGAGAATCTACAGTCACTAACTTACTAAAGCAGCGTATCTAACAACAGTCTATAGACATTTGTCCTTATACCCACAGATAAGTGTAGTTCTTATCCCTCCTGAAGGAAACTCTTTGAAACAGAGGCCGCTATAGAAAAACACAGCCAACCAAAATTCAGAGTTGTGGAGCCTAGTCCCAAGGGATCCATCTATAAAACATTCACACACCTAAGATAGATTTATAAGAGTGAAAATATAACATGTGTAAGAGGAGTGGGGTGGGCCATCACTGAGAAAGGAAGGGGAAAAGGCGTTCAAGACCTGTGGCATGCCAGCGAAAAAGACAAGACAGAGGTCATGCCATAAGTTCAAGCCTGTGCTGTTACATGAGAAAATGAAGTTCATGGCCAGAAAATCAATGTGAATCTTAATTCATCCTAAGAACATATCGTGTGTAATCTTCATAAGCTGACTTGTGTGGAAATGGTAGAGATCCTCAAAGAAATAAAAACTGGAAGAAGGGAGGAGCAAAGAATAGAGAGAGAATATGAAGAGTAAGGGAGGAGAGCTCCAAAGGAAAACATGAAAACATTGACTTCTGCAAAGATGAGGATGACAAGGACAGATCTTGTTGGAGGTGGCAGTTAGCAGGCCACGGGAATGAGGGTCATGTCAAAACGTGGCTGTGGAGGGTTTTCCTTACCACACTGCCCTTAGGCATGTCCTCCACTAGCCCACAGCTGGAGCCTCGAGTGGTCCTGACTTGACATCATGGCTCATCTCTATACACAACTGCAGTTCAGTTTGCTAAGGACTTTCTAAAAATCCCAAAGAAAAATTCAATAGGTATAGAGATGTTCAACTTGGCTTGACATAGGCCTCTCAGATTGCTGGCCAACCCATGGATTAATTGATGACTTAGAGTCAGTGCCTCTTCTGAGTCAATCAGATACCTGAGCTGTGGCCCCTATTATCGATATAAAAATATCTCTTTAACAGAGACCAGCATCAAAACAAACACACATAATGCAGTATGTCCACAGTGTAACCCTGGGCTGTCAAAGTATAAGAATCCAAAGTCTAAAAGGCTCCCAGAATTTGAAACCATGCCTACCAGAGGAGGAGAGTTCCTTTACCCTCTGCTCAATTAGCTGACAGGTCAGTATTAATAACACCTTGCATCTGCATGGCACTTTAAACTTTGCAAAGTGCCTTTGCAAGATGTTAAGCCTTACAAACATTATTTTAAGAAAATCAACTAGTGAAATTATTATTTGATAACTGTCTAAACAGTAACCTGCAGTAAATGGGTACAGTCTTAGGTGCATAAAACACTAAAATCTATCCAACTTTCTAGTTCTGTATTTCAATGATTCTTCTAGTACATTGGCAGTGGAGCTATGGTTATTATTACTTTGGTGACCAAGGATTTACCACCCAAGTGCCATTGTTACTACCATCATTATATTAAGCCCTAAGGACTGATGTCCCTTCCTCTGCATTAGGTACTTGAGAGATGGTACTGACTAAGGTGATGAGAAGACACCTTGGCCCCATGCATGGCACACAAATACAATTTAAAGCTTGGTTTGTCTGTCAGAATCCAAAGCAGCAACGAGAAAACTGAATGAAGATGAATTAGTTGAGATTCATGAGCTGGAGGGAGAGACATATCTTTCCACTCTAGTGGTATTCTGTATGCCCCATCACTGCATAAGCAATGTGATGTTGGGGGGGGGCAGAGCAAGCAGAATGGAAGGAAAGGGTTACTGCAACTTCTGATCTGCCTCAGTGTTCATTTCATTAAATGTTCTTACTCGCCATCCAGTTATTGAAAACAGAAACATTTCCTGCTTTCTCCCGGTGATGGTTTGAATGAGAATGGTCACCATAGCCTCATTATTTGAATGATTAGTCCCCAGGTGGTGAAATT
Organism: Bramus lutescens; assembly: GCA_001685075.1. Lineage (NCBI taxonomy): Eukaryota > Metazoa > Chordata > Mammalia > Rodentia > Cricetidae > Bramus > Bramus lutescens. Next base: position 234,722 of record LOEQ01000680.1, on the reverse strand, counting down.
CTGTGAGAAGGACCAGGAAGTACTGCCTTTGTGGAGGAAGTATATCACTGGGAGTGGCCGTTGAGGTGTAAGAAGTCCACCTCATTCCGGTTAGCGCTCTTTCTCTCTCCGCCTTGTGCTTATGGATGTAGTGTGAGCTCTCAGCTACTACTTCGGTGCTATGTCTGCTGCCATGGTCCTTGTCGTGATGGTTATGGACTCACTCTCTGCATCTGGAAGATCCCAGTGAAATGCTTTCTTTATAAGTTGGTCTGGTCATGGCGTCTTTTTGCAGCAAAAAACAAGCCCATTCCTCCTGAACTTGACCTGTCTACCCTAAATCCAAGGAAGAACAAACTTCCCCAGAAAATATCATGCGCATAATCTGTCTTTCCTGCCTTCACTGCTACCGCCTCTATCCAAGCCATTCTCTAGGACTTCAACAAATGCTTCACATTCGGCCTTTATGACTCAATAGGAGCCCACCTCCAGGATGTTTTCAACAGAATGATCAGAAATAAAATGAAGTGAAAATCATATCTCATAGCCTATACCAAGTTCTTTACTGGTTCCTAATTTTATTTAAGATAACATCTAGCACCATATTCAGCTGTACATGATTGTGGCAATGCTTCCCTCTCTATTGACAGCCTCAGGCTGCCTGACAGTTCCTGAGATGTGTCAACCTCATTTTGCCTTGAGACCAGCAAGCTGGCTCTTCCATCTATCTGGAACGTGCTTAGCAGCATCTTGCCTGTCTAGTTCATTCCACCCTCCAAGTCTCATCTGCGTGGGATGCTATCCAATAGGAGACCACCCAATAAAGTACTCAATCTCTTCCTCTAATCCTTCTCAGCTATGTCATTAGTCTCTTTGTGAGCTACAAAAAAAATCTGTGTTTTTAAATGTGTGCCACTATTTACTGTATTTTCTCTATTGCAGTATAACTCTCATGACAGAAAAAGTGAGAGTCTCATTGGTATTATTTATCACTACAGCCTGAGGGCCAAGCCCAGAACCTGGCATAGAGCTCATCTTGTCAGTTCTGCTGTCAGCATTTGTTTGTTTAGTTGTTGTTTTTATTTTCAAGACAGGGTTTCTCTGTGTAGTTCTGGAAGTCCTGGAACTCTGTAGACCAGGCTGGCCTCATACACAGAGATCCACCTGCCTCTGTCTCCCAAGTACTGGGATTTAAGGCGTGCACCACCACTACCTGACTTGCCAGGGTTCCTCTTAAATGGATGTTCTCTTAGCTGTCTCATGTTGTTATCTCTTCTTAGCCTAAGCTGTTGTTATCTCTTCTTAGGACTAATGTAGAGGCCTTCCAGTTGGTTGTCTTACATCAGCTCCAGCCCAGCACTCAATAAACATCCACCAATGGAATAAATAAGCATTTCATTGTGGGAATAATCATAGCATCTAAAGGCTAGAGATCCAGCATGTACAAGCTAAACCAGATAAAATCCCAACATGGGGGTAAGTTGCATGGAATTATAACATTCGCTGAGAAATGATTGACATTTGATAGCTTCTGGGAGAGGGGAGGACAGTTTTCTTTAATGATGTGACTCTGGTAGGGTCACCACACTCCAGAGCAGGCCACATTCCCAAGTGTAGTTGGGTGACGCAACCTTGACAAAGGGGCAGGGGTAGGCGGACGTAAGCAAACTCAAAATTGGTAGTGAGTTGAGGGTATAGAGAGTATATATAAGAAGTTTTAGGGGAGATATAGTCAAAATACATTTTATGGAATTATCAAAAATTAATGCAAATATTAAGAGAAGAACAAAATTTAAAGAAAACAAAGCAAAAGGTAGCAATCAAGACCTTGTAGGAAAACCACCTTGCTTTTTCCCCAAGCACTAAAAGGACGGCAAGCAATTCTCAGCAGTGCAGGCTGCTCATAGGTTGGAGTGTGAGGCATTTTATTCAGGCTCAGGCACAATACAGGTGCAGTACAGCCTGGAGGGCAGACGGCACTCAGGTTTCCCGCCAGGGGGATACTATGCTCTCCACATCCATAGAGCTGCTGGGCTCCAGAGGAGGAGGCATATAAAAACAGCCCAGTGTCTTAACCATGAATGCTTATAAAAAATATCAACTTTAAAAGCCTCCAGAGTGCTGATGCTGTTTCTGACTGCTTCAGAATAAACCTATCAGGACACGCTCCTTTAATGTCAGTGTCTGCTAGGAGGTTAGGCATGTTGTAGAGCCCGAACAGAAAATGAGAGCATTGTTAGAGACAGCGCAACTGCTCCTTTGAACTAAGAGTAAGGTTATGGTAGCTCCTCGTTCTATTTTTCCATCATCAGACCCAGAAATGGCCTCTCAGCTGAGAAGTGAGAGAGGGATGGGAGGCATGTGTTCATCTGTGACAGAATGCCATGTTAATTATGCCAGGCCTGTTCTGCAGTCGTCACTTGAAGCCCGCTGATTGTGAGGCACCCTGGGTATCACCCATCACATGTTCTCCCCCTGGGTGAAAATGCATATGGACCATAGCAGCTGGTTGTGTTGGAGGCTATGGATGCTCAAAGCCAAGGCATCTGAGGCAAGAGGCACCTGCTTCTTGATTTGTGTGAAGTGACTTGGAGGGGAAAAAAATCATCCTGAGGTGACAGAAATAATTATGAAAGTTTGTCTGGAACTGACAAAAAATGCATTCGATGGGCATAAAGCAAATACAGCTGTTCTCCTCTGAGTTGGCACCAGACAAGTGCCCCAGGTTAAAATCCAACAGCAATGGTATTTGATGTCAGCTCTATCCCGACAGCACGGTACCCGCTCTGCTCATCACCACCTCCCAAGTTAATTCAACACACTTCTGTGACACAGCCTCAGGCGTCTTGAGGGAGTATTCCAGAAATCACCTGTGAATTTCGTGAGTCTCTCCTCACCTCCACTCAGATTTGTCAGCCGGTGTTGACCTGAAATCCGTCCCAGTACTGAAACCTCAGAGCTTAATCCACTAAATCGGTCTGGCTTTGAGCCCCAGAGAAAATGGGATTTCTATAAAATGTTCACTTTAGAGAGAGATTTGCTCCCTTCACAGTTCCTTTTCTGTGTCACACACCATTAACTCACAAAACCCCGCATCTGGACAGAGGCAGAGACTCCAGCTGGTCACGCACACGAGGCAAACTCCCACCCTTACTGTCTCTTAATGAGGCTCCTTGGGTTGACAGGAGCAGTGGGTCTCTCTTGATATTGCATCAAGACCACAAAGCACTACAGTTCACAGGCTCCCCTGCCTCCTCTGAGCATCATAATTTCATACATTGGTAAAAACATGGAGCCTCTGTTACAGCTCTGACTTCCTGCCATTCCTCCATGTCAGCAGCTCCAGGAAGAGGTGCTGCCCATAGCCCTATGTAAAGTACACACCAAACAAGAAACACAGCTTTCATGGGTAGGCATCTACAACACGTGCATAAATCCCCAAAGAGCTTCAGAAACACCATGGATTTGTTGTTAGATTGTCTTCCCCGACATGGGGAATATGGCGGTTGTTTTCCCTCACAGCCAACCTCATTCATTTCCCAAGAGTCTCCATCTTTCCTGCCCAGTGCACTGACCCTGTTGTAGACTCTACCACCTGGGCTGTCTTGCCAATGGAGTCTGCCAAGGGAAGTCTAGACAGAAGGGCAGCATTGAGAACAGAGGTCAGCTGTCTTTCCTTCTCCTCTTCTGAGCTTTACATTTTTTTGCTCACCCCTGGAATAACTGCTCTTCTGTGACCAAGCACACACCAGGACATCCCTCCTCCCTTTTTCCACTTACTTGATTGATGCTCCGCTGTGCCTTTCTTTGCTCCTTTAGCCCTAGGCACGACTCACTTCTAGTCACATCACCATCCTTAAGTATCCCTGAATTCTTTATTTTCCCACGTAAGTAGCTCTTCCCTTGGCAGTTCTTCATCTGTCTGCATGCATGCTCTCTGTTACTGCAAGTATGTATCTTATGATCTTAGACATGGGCAGTCTGACACGGATCCCAGTATCTAGAACTTGAATTCTTCCTTTCTCTCAATAATTTCCCCTGATCAAAATTTTAGTAACAAAAAACTGTCCAATAGTCTTCTTCCTACTAAAATGTCCTCAATTTGGTCATCTAGTTAAATGTGTAAATAGTCCCACTTTTCGTCCGTACTCTGCTCCATTAATATTGATTGTACATCATAAAATAGTAATTTTCTGGGATAACCAGGACAACCCTGTTCTGATTTTATCATGTCCTTTTGTTTCTGACATTAGTTTCGATAGATTTTTATGGTTTTTAACCCACCTCCTAGCATCAGGCATTTCTCCATGTATATCATCTTATTGGTGTGCTGCATAGCAACTGTTCCCTATGACACCTTCTTGTTTTTGTTTTTGTTTTCCAGACATCACATCTTATCTGCTGTTTGGCCAGTCAATGGCAAATCACTATAATCTAAATTATCCATCACCACTGACTTCATTGAAGTATGCTACATGGCAAACAATCAGTGACGGGCCCATACTTTTTGAGGGTCAACTAATCCATTGTTGAGTCAGTCACTCCAGTGGCAATTCCATACACTCAAAATACTCGCCACCTACCAAAATATAATTTTAGTTTTGATGCCAACCAATTACTGGTTATACAACTGACATAACCCCAAAGCAGCAATGGCTGACCCTGATATCTACAGTAATCTTTGTTCAGAGAGTCTATATACTCTTTTTTCTTGACAAATGAGTCTGTTTTAGTTTCAATTACTGAATATGAACAACTTCCCTCATCTATATAAAATAAAACCTTTTAAGCAATCTAAGAATAGAAGCAATAGGAGTAATCTCTTTTAGATCCATAGCAAGTATCCTCATTTAATAGTAATGCAGTGGAGGCATCTCTGTGGAAGGTAGAGTCGAGGTGACCTGCCCAAACTGCTGCAGTTTCACACTGTGAGAGATCACATCAGAAAAACAAGACAAAGTAATTATAAATAAATATTGGAATTCTCACAATATTTTCTAAGAAATCATTCCCCAAAAAGTTCAAGTCAACTTCTAAGTTCTTATAGTCAAAAACATTTAGAAAGGTGGTTGGATCTAAGCTGAGCAAAATACAGGATCAGTGTCAATATCAGCCTTTATAGACAGCTTATTGCATGCCAGTTCCATTCCTGCAACTGTTCTGGTTTTTACTTCATTATTACTCACAATGTCCCATCCTGTTTAGAAGGGTAAGCATCAGAGATGAAACAAGATCAAGTGTGTCCGCTGAAAACATCTAACCTGCACATGATAAGGTTGAGCTTTGACCAGCAAACAAACTGTTCAGGTAGAAGCGTCACCCCAACCACTGGCATCCATATATCCCAAGAGTCTAGAATGTTTGGGTGGAAGTTCCATCCCAAGCTCTCTCCCCTGGGAGTTGCCTCAGTCCAGACTGCATTCCTGAGAAAGCCCCCCAAACGATGACCCCTCCCCAGAGATGCTCAAGATCACTCCCACAAGGTATTTAAACTGCACAGAGAACAAACATGTGGTTTTCTGGTCTTCCTTCCCCGGCTCCTCTCTGGGGGGCTGGAAAGCCATCTAGGAGCATTGATATCCATTAAACCTGGGCTTTTTCTAATTCGGTTTGATTTGGTCTGATTTGGATTATCGCATTGGCAGAGAGGTTTATAGGGGGTGCAGAAACTTTGCACAAACCAGCTAGGCTGGTTAAACTTCTGTCAACTTGACACAAGCTAGAGCCAAATGGGACGAGGAACCTCAGCTGAGGTGGAGGAGTGCTCGACCCTCCTTTATCAACCAGCAACCACGAAAATGCCCCCACAGACTTTTCAACAGATGATCTAGTGGAGGCATTTTCTCAGCTGAGGTTCCGTGTGCGCGCGCGCGTGCGAGCGTGCGTGCGTGCGTGCCTGTGTGTGTGCGTGCATGCGTGCTTGCGTGCGTGTGTGCGTGTGTGCGTGCGTGCGTGAGTGTGTGTGTGTGTGTGTGTGTCCTTGCATATGCTCCACAACTGCTGTCTGGATTCACTTTGTCCTGAAAGTGGTGTCCAAGGTAAGCGTTTTGAAGGAAGGCAGTTTGTCTGGGAGACGGTCATCGGCAGGGGAAAGGAAGTGGCTGTCAGGAGAGGAGACATGATGGCAATGGGAAGAGCAATGAGCCAGTAGCTGTGATTTGTAATTCTAACCTGGCTACTTTGAAGAAAACTTGAGGAGGGTGCTCTCTTCCCACAATAATCAGACTTTGAGAACAGGCTGTGTTGACACTCGATGAAGACAGCCTTTGTTGTACTGCTGACCACTGTTTTAAGCAAATTGACAGTTAAGTCTGTGATGCTAATAACCATGGCCGCCTTACCAAGATGAGCTGATTTTCGTTTTCTCACGAGCCTCTTGACTTCTGTCTCCTCCTGGATCACAAGACTGACAAGTGACAAGTGTCCCAGGGAATAAAGTCAAGAGCAACGAAGAGAGGTTATTTCCTGCCCTAACCTCATATCCTTCACGTATGATTGCCTGCTGGGACATAACAGCTACCGCCCAGGTGAGTCCGGCTCAGACTTGTGCTTTAAAAGTGGTCTGCCCTGTGATGTAGCGATGCCGCCCAGAGCCCACGGCTGTGGCGTCTGTCCGCCTTGATCCCCCTTGATCTCTCTCTGACTGATTGCAAAGGTATAATAGCTACTGGATTCTCAGAGTGGCGATACACTGATGACACTTGGGTCCCTCCTTCTCAGTCTGTGCCTGGCCGTGCCAGCTCTCACTCCAGACTCACACCCTCTCTTCTCCAAACTTCTGCCACCAGGAACACTTCTGAAAGCAGGTCTAGCCTCTTATATTTACATACACTTTATGAGAGCAAGTCCAATCTCTTTCCCTCTCTTGTTCTTTTTCTAGTTTTCTCTCTCTCTCTCCTCTCTCCCTTCATTTGACAAATACTAAAAGCAGAAAACCCTCCCTTCCCCTCAGGCGATTAATGTACTGTGGTCCTCTGCAAGTACAAAGTGCTTTTCTTTCAAGCCACAAGATTTGATGAAGAAATGAATTTTTGAGATTATTAAGTCCCTTGGCTGAGATTTTGTTTAATAACTCTTCTGTCAGTGATAGATCTGAAGAGGTGTGTATGTATGCATATAAAGAAAGAGAGAGACAGATACAGAGACGGACACACAAATATACATATATGTATAGAGAGAGTATACAGAGGGACAGACACACACACACACACCCGGGGGTACACAGAGACAGCTAGACAGATACACATAGACACACAAACACACATGGGGAGGAACACAGAGACAGATACAAAGACAGATAGACACATATACACATAGGCACAAGCACACACATAGACACACACAAACACGGGGAGGTAGACACAGAGACAGACAGATAAACACATACACACATATACACACACACACACACATACATGCACACACACCCAAGGGGCGGAGACACAGAGACAGAGACAGAGACAGAGTTTGATTATGGCCAAAAGATGCGAATAGCAGTCAGGCTGGTGTTGCAAATCACCTCTTTCTCCCCAGTTGGAACAGTGACAAATCTCTGGACCCCATCCCACCTCCGTCTTCCCACCTGACTGTTTGTACTATCTAACTAGGCCTCCTTAGACAATCACAGCACATGATGGAAGAAATATTTCCTTCCTGGCATTCTGGAGAACAATCCCTTGCTGAGGGAAAGATACATTATAAAAGAAATGGAAAAGCATTAATCAGCTGGGAAAACAGTCTCTACTTGTTGGATGTTTTTATTTCAATGGGACTGAAGACAGGGCGGTTTGCTGCTAAGATACCTAAATTGAGCAGGAAGTATTCACACTCAGGCTGTTAACTTTTCCACTCAGGTGGAGGCTTTATGAAGTCAGACCTGTCACTGGATAAATTGCCAGTGAGGCAGGGTGGTCAGTAAAAACCTGGTCCAATTTTGGCGAGATTTGGATCAAAGTAGAAAAGTGATTTATTGCTCACCAACAGTCTCAGCCCTCCCTTCTCGTGACCCTCTTCTAGCAGAAGAGGGGACACGTTACAGACAGGGAAGTCCCCCCCCCAATTGGAATGTATTTATCTTCATGCCCTCAGGCCTCACCTAGGGTTTGTAACGACTGGCAAGTGTTTACATCAGAGAAAGCACACCTGCCTTCTCAGCCCTCCTGTGTGGTAGGGCCTCCACTGAGAAGGAATCATCTCTACCAGAAATCAGATCTGCTCTTGAGCCCTTGAAACATTATCAGTCTTCCCTGGCCCTCTCTCCCACCTTTTTATGTGGCACACACACACACACACACACACACACACACACACACTTCACCAGTCCTCAAAGATAAAGAAATAGACATGTTTGGATGACTTACAGGTCCTCACACTCAATCTGGACGTAAATAGCTCACTGGATGAATGAGATATCCCATTTCCAGGCTGTGAACGTAATTCGCGACCTCACCTTTTCTTAATGGGGCCATGTGGCCAGGTGCGCGTGCG
>LOEQ01000680.1:214189-226245 GCA_001685075.1 Bramus lutescens | reverse complement strand
GCAGCTGTAGCCTGACAACACGTGCAAAACCCATCACACCCTGGGCCTGGAGGACTCCACCCCCAGCTCAACCCAGCTAAGGGTGAAGAACCGTAGGAGCTCTAGATGATATTACTAACTACTGGATTTGGTGAAAATATCTATTAACCCCTATCTTTTTATTGTTTTTATTTTCTAGCAGCTACTTCCGTTTCTTATGGCGATTCTCAGTATCACTAAAGGCAAGTCCTGTGTCTGCAGTTACATCTGTGAATACACACTTCATCCAAAAATATTTCTTCAGGTGGAGCTAGTGCTGGGAAATTTTTTCCACAAATGGTGAGAGAATTTCTAGTGACCTTCTAAGAGAGACCCTGGAAGACCAAATTTGGAAGTTGCAAAAATGTGAAGATTTCTCACATGGACATCCTGCCCCATCTCTGTGAAGAGACATTTAGCCTTTGCAATGAACTCATCATTCTGATGACAGGTGTCGCTGCCTGGATGAATGGGTGCTGAGGGTGAGGACGGGCTTGGTACGCAGTCATCCCTCCAGAAAACATGTTTCTCAAACTCATACCGCAAAATCATACCACAATGGCTCCCCTGTCCTCGGTGCGTTTGCCTTGGACCAGCGCAGAGTTGAGTCTAAGTGGCTTCTGCCACTGAGCACCCCTCTGCCTCTCTTCATACTCCATTTTCAGCGCACTTGATCCCATTCTCCAGTTCCCCTGTGCTTCTTGTTCTCCTTCCTTAATCTTGCCTTTGAAAATCAGTCCTGGAACACAGTCCCTTCTTGCCAACACACACAGGAAACATGAAATATTTGAAAAGCCTTCGTTCATGACATCAGTCCAAAGGGTATCAGTAAGCTGTCAAGGATCACCCCTCCAGAAATGTGGCTGCTCTAGAGGCATCTATGCCTGGTAACCATCTCCTTGGCAACAGAGCTCCTTATGGCCAATAGGCAGGGCATTTAAAGCACTGAGTTTTTGTTTCCAAAGCATGTGTGCATCTTCTGCTTTGATTAATCTACATCATCTTTTTTGGTGTGTGTTTAAGTGAAATAATAGACGACTACTCGGTTGCAGCTGAAGGGCAAAGGCTCTTTATGAGTCTCAAGAAGAAACGGCAAACTGAAATCATAATGGACTCTGTTGAAGGGGCTTGAAAACCTCCTTGCCGCTCACATTTCTGTGAGCTACCATTTTTAAGAAAATGATCTTTGGATGAATGGCTCTCTCTCAGACAGTACAGTTTTCTATCGACACACCTGTGCTTGGTTCTAACAGGCAATGTAACACACTCCTCACAGTTATCTTGTCTAAGAATTCAGTTTTTTCAGATTTTTGTAGTCTGGAAACTATTTTGAACTTGCCTTTTGGTTCTGGCTGTGAAGGTTAAAATGCTTGGGAACATGCGCTTCTTGAGTACAGATTTCCTTTTGCCATCCGCTCCCCGCAGTCCTGCTGTCTGCTTTAGATTTCTTAGGCTTCTGTGGCAGCCCGAAGCTGTCTGTGGTCTTTTTACCTCTTGTTGGGACTAGAACCTTGGTGTTTATTTAAGGTCAGTCCAGTCAGTGAAGACTCCTCAGACGGGTGAAACTAAAATGTGTTAATCACTAGTTTCAGGAAGACGGTCTCCTCCAAGTTCCTAAACATTTGTTGTAAAGAACAATAACAAAGTAGAAACCAGTTCTACATTGAACTCATTTACAAATAATTTAACAATAAACTTTTGTTTTGACTTTTGTATCTAAACGACCATTCATTGCCTGGCAGGGAAAAACTAAATGACCCATGTGCTTTCCTTGATGTGTTGTTAACATGAATGAAAAGTGTATGTTCTCGGGTTTTATATATGTTCACGGTAATGACCTTTGATAGAATGATTGATGTTGAACTTTCCGTTAGGGTCAAGGAAGAATTTTTAATTGAAGAGCATCCACAAACAGGCAAGCCTTTCACAAAGCACGACAAGTCACCGTTAGGTGGCAGAAGAGCATAATACGAAAAACTATATCCCGGGTCCAACCCCAGACCTCTGTTAGTAGCTGGATTTTCCACTTACAAGCAAGAAAATGCCATGGAAACTTTTGTTTTCCCCTTTGAGGGAACAGGGAGGGAAAGAGATGGGGGAGGCATAAAGTCCTCTTCCACTGTGTGTTCTTCTGCTGCTCCATAACCACATCTGGACATTAGAAATCATGCATTATTGGAGTCTAGTGTTTTCTGATCCTAGCAACAGGCCACTCTAAGTTAAAGGGAGCCAGCATGTCATGCTTAACTGAAAAATGACTAAAATTGCAAGTTAAGGAAGAAAGGAAATGATTGCAACATCAAGGAGCCAATGACAGAGTTTTGTTGCACGGCAGGTACTGGACAAGCAACCTTGAAATGAACGCAGTTGCAGGTTCCAGCTTCTGTTTGTGCTCCAAAGACACCAGAACATATCGGACTCTCACCAGAAAGTTCCCTCTCTGATCACTAATACTCCCACCCCTAAAGTCATCACTTTGTATAGTTATCAGTTTTAATCTGGGTCACTGTCTGATGTTCCCAGGACCCTGCTCAGAAATGGAGAATCACAGCTGTCTTCCAAAAGGTCTTCCCTGTGGGTGCCAGAGATGCTGTGTGCTAGCTCAAGGGAGTCTGATGCCTCAATCTGTCCACGTCCTGCATTCCCAAACTCATGAGCTGCCTAAAAAGTACCTTCAGACCATTTGCACAAGGACCCATCTAATCTCAATAGATTTCTCATTTTCAACATAATACTGTCATGGTGCTGTGCACCAGTGCCCCAGATTAGTGGCTTGTCAGAATGGTGCCCCACTAATGAGCTAATCCAAATAATACTCAAATCCCAAATCAGATTTAAGACGATCCAGTCTGCATGGGTTTGTGGAGGGATAAATGCTGGCCCAGAGACCAAGCTTTCATTTGCTTTGTGTTGCTTTCAAATGAATTGAGGGAGTGCTGTCAAACTCTTGATTTTTCTTTTTCCTTTGCACGACATTAACCTCCATTGCCCAATTGGGAATAATAAACAGAAAAGAGTACATCTGTATGGATTGGTATACATTTACCTTGGAGCATTAGAAAAACACACACACATATGCAAGCTTAATATATTCAGCAGATCTGTGTCCTTCACAGCTTCTAGTTTTTCTGATTTTCCCATGGGCTTGGCCTTAAGACCTTGCAGATTTTCAATATGATGTCTTTCAGTGGTGACCTTACGATGTAAGGTTAGGTCAGAAAACAGATTTTTTAAGCTTATTTGTTTCCTTGTTTTCCTTCTGGGTAAAGCTGGACTCCAGAAATCCCAAAACGCATAATAGCAAAGTTAAGGTCAGGACTTTAAACAAAGGAAATAGGGAAACAGAATGCAAACACAATCATTTGGGTTTCAGGTGTTCATAAAAATGAAGCTCTGGTTTCAAATTGATGCTTAAAATGATTTCTTAGTTCAGGACTCTATTTTGGGAACGACAGAAGAAAATGCAGCTTGAGTTATGGCCTATTGTGAGCCAGCACAGGATAATAGACAGCAGCCATTTGTTTTCTCCATGGCGCATCCCTCACATTCCACAGAGATGTTGCTTTTGAGCCCCAAACCTTAGTCTTATATGAAGCCCAAAGGACATGGCAGGCATGTTAGAGTCAAGTTTAGTCAAGCAGGCAGCAGTTTGCCATAATGTTTGTGTGTGTGTGTGTGTGTGTGTAATGTGCATGTTTATGTGTTTATAGATGTGTGTGCATGCTTGTATGTGTATGTGTGTGCATGTGTGTGTGTGTGCGCGCACGTACGGGTCAGAGAACAAAGTCAAATGTTGTTCCTCCTTTTTGAACAGAGGGAGAGATGAGGGTCTCTTGCTGGTCTACAACTTGCCAAGTAGGCTAGGCTGGCTGGCCAGTGAGTCCCAGAGGTCCTCCTGTCGCTCCCTCTCCCGCACTGGAGTTGCAAGTTCAGGCCACTTGCTCTCCATGGCAGGCTTTATTTAAAGAAACAAAACATGGGCTTTAGGGATTAAATTCAGGTCCTCAAAGGCACATATTTGTCAAAACTCATTGATTATACACTTCAGATGGGTGGATTTCGTTGCATATAGATTACTTTTCAATTACAAGGTGTCTACATTCTTTTATGGATGGGTAAGCCTTTGTGATTGACAGAACTGGCGTGAAAGAGAAGTACAGCCAGAGACAGCTGTTCTGTGTCTATTTTGCTCAAATCACTGTGGTTGAACTTGAAGAAAATCAGAATGTCATACTGGAAAGCCAAAGATAGTTGTGCTAAATAATAATTCTGCCTTGCAAGCACTTCACTGACTTGAGAAATCTTCCTGGTCCATCATTATATTTTGACATACAAGCTGAGCCAATTTGTTGTTTAACCCTTATTGACCTTACTGACTTTATGCATGACACACTGGAAAGCCCAGGATAGATAATTTTTTCACACCTCCACAGACTTCCTCCTTTCCTTGCCCGTGCACTGGGAACATGAATGCACCCATTTCAATGTAGCAGATGTCAGGTGGACCTTTCAGTTGTATTTAGCTGCACCCAAGGCACCTAACCTCACTGTCCTCCTCTTCTTGCCCTAACCAGATCTCAGTAACAAGGGTCCCACAGTCTGTCTGATCGGCTTCACTCAGAAATGAGGTGCAAATGGATGACCTTTTTCCTTTATGAAGGATGACATGGGCCCATAGCTTCACCCTGTGGAAGAAAACTCCCCTTGCCAATCCTTTAAAACCACCAGGAGAGAAATGAGAGGCCTGTCATTGCCACTCTGCCCCCCTGCTGACTCTAATTACCCAGCCGGGAATTTTACGATCCCTCTTTCCCGCCTGCCTCCACTACTAGCAACAGTCAGTCTGCAGACTTTGGCTGGTTCTTTCTTTTGTGTGCCCACTGCTGCCGAGTGGAGTGGTCTCCTAATGAGTTCTGACACTAATGGACCTGTGAGGCGGTGTGATTATGGAGGTCCTCCCCCCGTGCAGCTCAGACCTGGCAGGAAATGACCCGAGATTCTGCACCCTTCCACCCCACGAAGAATTCTGTGGAAGCCATCTTCAGCGGCCATCTGGAGCACCCCTGACCCCATCCGTTTCTCCATTCAGTTTCCTCGTCCTTCCATCATCCCGCAGGTGGCTGAAAATAAGATTTTATGGCCTGATGCATGGTGGGGTGGTTAACAACGCTGGAGACTTTCTTTAATTCAGGGGTCTGTGAAGCATGGAGGTGAGACTGGAAAAGGGAACTGGGGCCCATAAAAAAACAAAGACTCTCCCAACTTGCTTTTAAAAAGTGATCTAAAGAGGGGAGGAACTAGGGAAGGGACATTGTTTTCTATTAGCTGCTTAACAACGTGTGTAAGTGGAGGTGATTTAAGAAAAAAACAACATGTGCTTCTGTAATCTCCGTGATGTGTGTGGTACAGGTGTAAGAGACTGGAGCTAACTATTGAACTGTGAGCTAATTATAGCAAGAAACAGCTGTTGTCCTCTAATGAGCACTAGGCAGCCACAAGATGCTACTCTGCCGGGAAGCCTGTTGGAGAGCTAGCTAGCTTTAGACTGCTTATCCGGTCCAGGCTATTCCCCAGCACACGCTCGGTCACTGGCCTGTTCGCACATCCACTCCAGCAGGTGATAGGTAATTTTCACCTCACTGTGTCTGGAGAGAGGAATATGTCCCCATTTTATTAACCACTATGCTCCTTTTATTTTTCTGTACCCAGCAGCATCTAATTCCTGACCCCCCAACTGTGTATTACTGTGAGGGTACCCCCTTTGTATCCACGTCTGATTTCCCGAATAATCAGATATTCCCAAAGCTGTCAACTATTTATCATGTGATGTAGAAGCTGATCAAACCACATTTTCTATTTTTCAGTGCTTGCTGGAGTGTTCTCTCTAGCTCTTCAGTGTCTCGAAATGTAGAACTTAGGGGGCATCTTGGCTGAGTAGAAATTCGATATTTAGACTCCAATGCAAACAAATAGGGAAGTGTTTTTTAAAAACTTTTTTTAATGTTAATAAATCTGATTTTCTTGGTGATACAAGTATTTACAACTCAGTAAGTTTCAATACCTCACCAGGTGGGGAAATAGTTGAAATCTAAATAGGCCCAAGGATGCAGGTGCTCTGCTCTGTCCCTCAAAGCACAGAAGCCTCTTTTTGACCAAATGAAGGCTAGGTAATTTATAGTGACCATTTGTTTCCCACTGTGTATAAAGTATTATTTACTGTGCAATTGAATTAAAAACAAAGGCTTGCTATAGCAACCACCCTAACAAGAGGCTCTATTCACGGACTGCCTTGGAAGCCTGGGGTCCAGGGAACCATTAAGCACCTTTTGGAAAGTACTTGTCGGCAAACTGGTGGCATATGCGTCTTTTATGGTGTGTACAAGGCGGGGCTTGTACAATGAAGGGCTTCTCTACAGACCGGGTTGTTTTCAGAAGGGAGGGGGCGTGCCAGCAGCTACGTGTTACTGTAGTTTGGGCTTAGTAGAAATTTAATTGAAAATAAAACACAGAGCAACTGTATTGGCTACTGAGAGGAAGAACAAAGGGTTCTTCATGAAGTTCAGGCCTCCCACATAGCAGCCCAGGGAGACTGCTGCCCACTTCATCTGCCCCCTCCCACCCAGCACCCAGAGTCTGGGAATGAGCCACTTGGTCATTACCCATCCTGGATCTCTGTTTGTGGCCCAAGAAGGGAGACCACTGTCGTGGATGGGGAAGAGACATTAATAATTTCATACACGTCTCTAAGTGAAGCCAATATCTTATCTCACCCCAGTAAACTTCTCTGATGTTTTCCTCTGTACTTTCTAATTCTCCTTCTGTGGAGCCTGCTTCACCCTACCTTTCTAATATTAATATAATACTCAAATTTATCATTTGAGGATTTCATTCATACACTGTATTTCCATCATAAGTTCCCTCCCAGTACTTCCCCCAGTCCCTCCTGAATTGCCCCTCCTGCCCCGCTCTCAAATGCAGGTCCTTTTTACCCTCCCTTTTCTTTTTTCTTTTTAAAATAACACAGAGTCTAATTAGTGCTACCAATATGTGCTTGGCAGGGGGGAGGGGAAAGGCCTCCACTGGAGCATGGTGATGGTGAACTTCTCAGGGGCCACACCCCTAAAGAAAACTCATTCCCGCCCTCCCGCCCCCAGCAGTCGATATTTCTTTCCTCTTCTAAGGCTTCTGGGGTAACAGGTGGATGATTTTTCCTGCTGCTTCTGTTCCCTTCTAACCCTAAACAATAGCTTCTGGTATGTTCCCCCATAAGCTCCTCCAGAACTGAGCCTCTAGATGAAGCTGACATTTGATTACTACCTCTTCCTTCTGCTTCTTACTCCTCTGTAATAACACAGCTTCTGACTGTGACTGGAAGTCAGAGCATCTTCGGATGGCTGGGAGTGTGTGACACACAGGCCAGGTCCCTGTGTCAATTGCGATGGCTGTCTTGATTCAAAGTGGCTACGCATTACGTGTTCATGAGTGTTCTGCTTGGTGCCTTCTGCTGTTTTTTCCTCTCCTTATTTCCAGGCCAATCAGAGATGATGTGGGAGCTTATCTTAGTCTATCTCACACTAAGGATTTTCTGTGAATGAATGACTGAAGAACAAGTGAGTGAATGAGTAGAAGGTGTCTGCTCTGGGAGATAGCAATTTGCTTTAACTATTTGCACATGAAAGAAGGCAGCTTAAAACAGAACTTACAAAGTAGCAACCAAATCCTTTGAGAGACTTAGATGTAGAAAAGTCTTTGATTCAAATTGTATTTTTAAGATATTTCAGAAAAAAAAGAAGTAAGTCAAAATAGCTCAGGGAAGCAACCCTAATTTTGGCAGTCCCGTTTTCAGGTTGTGTGGGGGTAGACACAATCTATATAGAATACAAGCCTAGAATTCTTACCCATAATTTCAAATCCCCATTTCTGATGAAGGGCAGTTTTTCTCAACCCATTTGGGACTGACAGTGGGCTACTTAGAACCTTTGTTTATATTCATCTCCTCAAAGGCAGCTTCACAAGTGCCTCTGCAACACATGGCTGATGTCAGGGAGCTCCTGGTGTCAGGGACAGAGGGCATAGAGAACAGAGTGGTCCAGTTTTAAAGTCTGAAATATCCTGGATTTCAGCTCTTCAGGGGTTCAGGCAGGACTCAGACAGAGATCTACAATACAAAACCCTGTTTACCCTGCGTCTTGGTCACACTGGCAATCAACAGCACAGCCAGAGGTCTTACATACTGTGCGTAAGAGGTCCTGATGCTAGGATTTTACAGTATTATAGTTATGAATTGTGGATCCCTGCCCAGCAAACACACCATGAACATGCAGGTGGTACTATTGCAAGGTGAGGACCAAAGAGCATACCACCATGCTCATTGTCAAGGAATTCACAACCACTTGGTTTTTAGGTGGAAAATTTCATACATGCATGTAATGCCTTTTGATAAACTCCACCCCATCCTCACCCCTCTTCCAATTCTTTCCCTATCCCTCTTAGTATCTTTCTTCCCCCCACTGAGTTCACTTAGTGCCGCCCATATGTACATGCGTGGAGAGCCAGCCTCTGGAGCAGAGGTAGCTTCTCAGTGGTCACCCTGCAGAGAACCCGCTCTCCCACAGCCGTGGTCACCCTGAGAGGACTGGCTCTCCCACAGCAGCCATTGCTGGCAGAGAGCTTCTCAGTCAGAGGTGGAACTTGTAAGCCTGCCCCATCCATGCTGGGAATTTAGCTGGCTTGATCTTTTGCAGGCCTTGTGTACACAATCACAATCTGTGAATGTGTCTATATAATGGTATGGGCTATCTGAATATTTTTCTAAGTCACCAAAACAGTTTACTGGAGGGCTTCAAACATGCTTTAGCTTTAGATAAATTTAAAATTCCTTCTTTTTTAGCTCTTCACTATCAAGACTTGGGGAAATAAAACTTGATTCCTAAGTATAGCATTTAACAGACACAGACCTTACTGAGTGAGCATGGAGCCTTTCCTATAACAACAGGGACCCTCTTCAGTTGCACTGTCTTTATGGATAAACAGCCCCCTGGTCACTGGGGATGGTTTAGGATTAAGGAAACTCTGAAGTCACAGCTGAAGCCCAAATGCCAGTTCTAGCAGGATGCATCTAGGCTCTTAAAAGTCAGACTGACTCTTGGCTATTAAATGGCATTGAAAAATCCAGCCACTATAGCTTTCTGGTCACTCTTTCCAGTTGGAGAGAAATAAATACTGGTTCAGGCCTGACAGGGGGTGGGATTTGGGAACTCAGATCACTCAGCACTTCTGGGACAAGAGCCTGGTTTCGTTTGCTCAGACCCTCTGAGCACACCTGATTAAAGTGCCCACTAGCATGAAAGCTATAGATTTCACACTATCAATAAAAGCTAATGTTCAATAAATTATGCGTTTGAGAGATGAATCCTGAAAACCGTAGCCTAGGCCCTATTGGTTAGAAGGCATATGACACCACACAACTTCCAAGGAGTGACTTCTGGCTCCAGGTCACAACTAAACTGCAGGAGAGTTTGCCATGTGTGTTTCTTTCTTCTCTAGTTTTTCTCACTGTGATGTCAGGATCTAAGAAATGGCTTCTGCCCATGTGCTTTCTCTGAAGCAGTAAACAGGTCCACACAGTTTACTAGTGGCATGAAAAAGGCCAAAGGCTCACCTCATCCTTGGCTTGGGGACCCATCAGTTCTCACCATCTACATCTCACAGATTCTTTATTAATGGGAATTTTGTTCCGGTCATAGGACCCTTCCAGGCTGCTTATCTCTAGGGAGACAAATTCTACTTCAAGAAAAATGGTACACCTTCCTCTTCCAATGTGTTTGCTGGCACAGGAAGCACTGGGAAGGTGGAGCTCACAGCTCTGGGTGACACGGTTGCTCACAGAGTCAGCCATGCAGAGTGTCATGGAGTGTGACTGGCCTGCAGTCCTTAGGGTGATGACTTTTCTGGGAAATGACCTGAGGAAGCTTGGTAATGAAAGTCTGTGCAGGAATCCTGAGAGGCTAGGACTAATCCACTCTATAGTCAACTCCAAGCAGACTCGGCCAAGCATGGAGCAGAGTGTTTCGGAAGCATCTTCCGACATGGCTTTAATCAAAGAAGAGCAAGCCTCCAAGTTTGATTCTTCCTAACGACCTCCCAGGCTACCATGCTCACTTCTCTCGCCTATGGAATTTCTGACCTGCAGAGGTCAACCAGTAACTTTGCAGGTGGTGACCAGTATCATTTTAGATGGAGAGAGAACTCTCCATCTAAAGGTTTGCATTGAGGTGGTTTTTGTTTTATTTTGTTTTCCAGCAAAATAAAACTTGGCAAGCCAGAATTATGTTATAAAGCAAACTTTATGACCCAAACTTACCACAATGAAATAGCAACCTTTCCCTCTGGTCTTCTGTATCCTTCTTAATTGTATGAGTAAGGGAGCCAATTTCCACATGGAACGGGTAGGTTTGCCCAGACTGTCTAAATCTCACATCAAAATCCTTGGCAGAGATACACACTACCGTTATGCCTTTGAAATGTCAGCTGAGGTAGACACGGGCTGCAAAGCTGAGGTGCCAGACACCTGCTCTCTGAGCTCCAAGGTGTGCTTTTGTGGATTGGCACCACACCCACAGCCCTTTCCTGGCATGTGCTGATCCCCTAGTGCAGCTTCATGCACTGTGTAGATAGGTTCCCCTCTGCTCTGAACAGCTCCTTTCCTGTGCCCCAGCCCCATCACCACCCTAGGCTTCCCTAATACCTTGAGTGTGTGTGTGTGTGTGTGTGTGTGGTGAGGTACCTCTATTTGGTGTTCATGTCCTCAAATTCTCTGGTGATGTCCATGTCACCTTGTCCCTTCTTCTAAAAGCTCTGGCCTTTCAGAGATGAGATGCCTTATTGAGACAAAAATAACTTTGAACACCACCTTCCGTACAGGAAAAGGTTTTAACCAAAAAGAAAAGCTAACCTGGAGGTGGCGTGATTCAACAGTAGGGCTGGTGTCATCGACAGATGATCAGCTTGTAAACTATTTCCATCACTTGTCATCCACAAAGAGTATTTTTGTTTACCTTGTCAAAGAAAGTGTTTGGGGGATGGAGAGACACATCAGAGGTTTGGAGCACTTGTTACTGCAGATCAGCCAAGGTCAACTCCCAGCACCACATAGAACCATCTATAACTCCAGTCCCAGGGGATCTGAGGCCCTCCTCTGACCTCGGGTACCAGGCACCCACATGTGGTGCACATACATGCATGCAGGCAAATTCTAAAATCAAAGACAAAGCTGGGATAATGGTGGCACATGCACACCTTTAACCCCAGCACTTAGGAGGATCTCTGTGTGCTTGAGGCCAGTCTAGTCTACAAAATGAGTTCCAGGACAGGACAGCCAGGGCTGTTACACAGAGAGACCCTGTCCAAAAATATGAAAAAAAAAAGATCAGACTGGAAAAAATTCAACAGAGCTGGCACTTAAGCGTCCTAATATTTCAATTTAGAACCTAACAGTAAATAAAAGCTAACATTTATGGAGCGTTTCCAATGTGCTGGAAAGGAACAACTCAAGAAGACTCCTACTTAGCACAGCCCTCTTAGGTTGACAGAGTGGTTTT
Organism: Bramus lutescens; assembly: GCA_001685075.1. NCBI lineage: Eukaryota > Metazoa > Chordata > Mammalia > Rodentia > Cricetidae > Bramus > Bramus lutescens. The sequence continues at coordinate 214,627 of LOEQ01000680.1, read as the reverse complement.
GCAGGGAGACAAACTTTCTCTTCTGAATTGGTCCCTGAACTTCAGATGTGATATGATGTGGAGCCCCATCTGTGGCCAGCACTCAGCTCACATTTCTCTGCATTCTGACAAGTTCCATGCTCTTGATCAGACGCGAAGTCACCCTTCCTGTGTCCTCTATGGCGGTCACTTTGGTCTTCATAAAGAATTGCTTTGCTGTGTTGGTTGTAAGGTTAGATGATGTAATCTGTCCACAGTGTTTAGCATACTACCGAGCATACATGAAAATATCACAGTAAACATTACTATCATTTGTCAATTATAACAACATTCAGACTATATTGCTGTCTTATAATCTATCTGAAGTATTTAACACAGTACCTAGCATACAAAAATCACAATAAGGGAGCTGAAGAGATGGCTCAGAGGTTAAGAGCATTGCCTGCTCTTCCAAAGGTC
>LOEQ01000680.1:198854-214116 GCA_001685075.1 Bramus lutescens | reverse complement strand
CTTCAGGCATACACACAGACAGAATATTGTATACATAATAAATAAATACATATTAAAAATCACAATAAACTATTATCATCATTAATAATCACGACAAATTTCACACTATATGACTATTTCCCCCAGTGAAAACTGGAATAAGACCACATTTTGTTCTTCCTTGAAGGAATTAAATAAAAGTTCCCAACCATAGATAACTAATACAATTGTTCTTGGTGGTGGGCACTGTGATGAGCTCTTTCAGTGACCCTCATTCTATGATCTCGGAGCCCTGTGGCCGTTCATTTCCTCTGTGATGGTCATTCGCAGCAGCTCTTGGAACTAAAAAGTCAAATGAAAAAGAAAAGAAATCTTATTAGATTTAAAGTAAGAGAGAAATACAATAATCGCTTCATTGTTAAACACCGGGGAGAATCCTACCTTATCTAAACCTGAGGGGGCCTGGGGGTCAAATGGGACAGCAAACTTAAAGGCCCTCTGACATCTGACAGATGTGTAGCCTAACCACAAGACAACGCTGGGAGAAATACCCACTTTACATAAGCCACAGCCATTGTAGGCCTGGCAAGCCATGCTGGGAACCTGGGTCACAAACTGCTGCAGAACAAGAACCAGTTTGGAGGGTGAAGAAAAGCTGTGTCTTTTGGAACTGAGAAGGGAAAGTCCATAGAAAACAATAGTAGGAAGAGGGGCTGCGTGAGGAGCAGGTATGAAGCATCCCCTCTTCCAGGTCATCACTTCCTTCTGCACAGCTGCAGATGCCCTGCCCTTAGATGACCCTGCCTGAGGGCCGTCCATCCCCTTGGAAGGTGGAGTACAATGCCATGGTGCTGGTTGCTATAGCAAGCCAGTGACAAATCTCGTGGGGGAGCCTGGGTCAGCAAGCAGCTCATTCCAGCCAACACTACTCTGCCACCTCCAAGCAAACTGTGGAATGTGCGACTTCAAGGGGAGGATTAATGTGTTTAAAGTCCCAGTCAAGCCCACTGCCAAAACACTCACCAAAAAAAAAAAAGCCCAGAAAGACAAAAGGAGCCCTCAGCAATGGGCCATTTTCTGCTAGCTTTTGACTAGTTTTGGGAACAATTATGGACAAGGGGACATACATATCCGATGCTTAGCAGAGTTTCAAAACAGGTAAAGAGCTGTAAGTGTTCGTGTGACTCTCTTGCCAGCCAGTCAATTAAGAAGGAAGAAGGATCTTTTGAATGGGGTGATTCAAAAATCTCAGTAGCATCGCCAACCAAAATACCATCCCAGGGCAAGCTCCCTAGCCGGTGCCTGGAGCCAAGTCATGTAGATTCCTTTCATCTGCCAAACCTATGTGTGTTAGAAGACTTGCAAATAGGCTCATTTGTTAGAATGGAAAATTGTGATTTAGTATCCTTGGACTGAGCCAGATTAGCAGATGAGAATTCTCTCTAATGATAAATTATGATAATTTGGGTTTTGTTGGTCAAGTGAGATGTTACTTTGTATTTTACAACCAAAGCCGACCATAGGCGTTACCAAAGACCTTCAAATCAGATTTTTGGGAGTGTTTCTGCCAGAATTCCAAACAATTCAGCAATAACAGTTGTCTCAAATTCCCCTTTAATAAACAAAGTTATCTTGGCAGGTTATGCTGTGTTCCTTGTGGATTTTTGCAAATCAGCTCTAGCTTATTCAGATACACTGCTCTGTAGGAGCTCTTGAGTACCAGCACATGGTTGATGTAGGAAACACAGTCGAACACTATTGGCTGTGTTTAAGTTCTAAATATTAATATTTTTATCTTTTAAGAGTAATGCATGCACACTGCAGAAGGTATAGAAATCACAAAAGTGACGAATTACTATTTGTGTTTGTTTGGTTGTCAGCTTAGATGGCTCATATAAGGAGGAAATCCAGCTGGATTAGATGGAGAGCTTCAGGCGTGGCTAGTTCCAGGAGCTCAAGCAGTGAGTGTCTCCTGGGCACCCCATGTGGAGGTGGAGGGCAGACAAAACCACTGGACAATGCACTACAAAGCGCTTGAAACTAAATGATTGCTCATATTCCCGTCATTTGAAACAGTCGTGGTTTCTCATTAATTTGTTTTTGTTATATATTTGTGTCTCTATTTTCATGCAGATTTTACCTTGTTAATCTGTAAAGTTTTAAGCCGGGTAGCCTAAGTACAATGAAGCCAGCAATGATTTTCACCTTGTCACCATACTGGCCTATGGCCCTCAGTTCCTTCAGGTAGGCTCTCAGAGGGACAGGCTGTGAAGTGAGTACCTTGACTGTCTATAGTTACCAGTTTATACTCATGGTACCCTCTGGAGAAGTTCCATGAGTTGTGGACATGTTCTATGTCTGTGCTTCCAGTGTGACCGCAATACAATAGCAGTCAGTGAAAGTGATGAAGGACACTGGAGAAGAGAATTTTTAATCTTCTGGGATTACATTTAAGCAAGTATGTGTGCGTAATGGCCTCTTACATTGAGCACAGAATCTATACAACACACTAGTCAAGTTCAAAGATGAATTTTTGCTAACCATAATGACATCATGGAAGACTCAGGTCAGAAAAGTCCAATTTAAAAAACAAAACCCTTCACTAAGCACCAGCAGGGCTCACTCTCATTCTCAAGCAAGCCTGGCACCTTGGTACACCAAAGCAATGCCAGCTAAAAGTGTTTACATTGCTTCAACACAAGGTAGGGCGCTCAGAAAATTTAGCGGACTGTAAGTTATTTCTTGTCTTATTCTGAGGTAAACAGCATGAAAGCTACTAGCTTTTCCCAATTGTAGACCATGTCTATGAATTCCCACAGCTAGAAAAATTGGCCAGGAATGATGAAATCATTGTGATTTTGGTCTTTCCCCTGAGACAGAAATAAGAAGTATAGTGTCAAAATTGTTTTCTCCCAGTCTTTTCTTTTTTGTGTTAGTGAAGATCTCAGACCTTTAATCATCAAAATACTGGCCCTATTCCTTGTTTCTCATATTTATTTTACTAATGTGAGGTTGTAAATACCCAAAGTTAGGCAGCGGCAGAGGACTGTAACCTTAGAGGAGTGTCAAATGCAAGACCTCAATAGCAAATATATGATTCAATGCATTCATCTTGAGGATGCAGGAGCAGAGCTTCTTCAGAATATCTGTACTACTGTAAAATCTGTTGCGCACCTTCTGTGCTCGATCACAGGCTCTTGAGCAGCAGAGGCCCATTTGTCCAGTGCCCAAGGCTGCATGCTTGTTAGTGGGCAGAACAGAGGCTTTTTGCAGAGCTGTATGTCACCAAAGACTGCCCAGTTGCTGAAGACCAGTCTGCCTTGTCTTCTCAGCAGGAAACAGATGAGGAAGATGTGCTCCCAAGGGATGCAGCTGAAGGCTCCACCAGGCTGTGTGCCTTTCCTCTTAATAACTTCAGGCGCAGTGTTCTCCCAAACTGCAGAATTCACAAAGCCTGCCATGGCCACTCTTCTCCAGCTACTGTGTGAGCACTCTCTGGAGGCATCAGGGGCCTGGGAGCTACCTGAGCATAGTGTTAGCTGCTCTACTTGTTGGGCATTTTCCATGTCTCTCTTCTGGCTGCAGCTCATGCTTGCCCGTTATGAGTATTTCTGCCAGAGGACTAAAGTGCTCTCTCTCCATGCAGCTGAGCCTGATTCTGCATGTCTGTGATGCAGGGAATAATACCACCCACCTCCTAGAGCAATGACTGGGCCAAACTGTGGCCCTTGGGCTACATCTGGTCTGCTAGTCTACTAGAAGCTGAAGCCAGCCATTCCAACTCATTTTCATATTGTGTATGGCTGTTTTATGCTAGGAAGGCAAAGCCAAATAGCTGTGATAGAGACCATATGGTCTGCAAAGCCAACAGGTCCTTTATGCAAAGAAAGTACAGACCCTTGTGAGGACTGAACAGAACATGTGGCAAGTGCTCACTTAATGTCCGCAGCTAATGTCATCCTTGTCAGGGGTCCTTCTGAGGTTTCTGCTTTCATCCTCTTTGAGACAGGTAAAGAATTAACCAATGTTTTCATTTTTGATGTACTCAGTACAATTCCAAAGATGACACTACTGCCTGCTCACCAAATTGTATAATATATATCATATATATTGTGTATTGGCTGGAAGGGTATAGCTTCCCCACATACACCAGACATTTTCTAGTGAACATCAACTCAGTGTCCTACAGTCTAATGCTATTTGGACAGTACCTTGTGATACTTTCAGATTTCACAGATTAGGGCTCAGGCCCTCAGGGTTCTTCCCCACTGTGAGCAAGTCACATGTAGTCAGTTCGCAGCTGAACTTCTGGCTAGTCAACTACAAATCAGATTCCCAGGGTCCCTACTTTGGGTCTGACTAATTGGCTAGGATGGCTCACAGAATTCAAGGAAGCACTGACTTACAATTACTGCCATACTATAACAAAGGATGGAGTAAGGGCTAGAGGTAAACATCCATTAGTAAGAGATACCACCCACCTCTTATAGATGTTAGGCAGGTATGAGCATTTTCCATGTCCCCTCCAGCAACCGAGAAGCCCTCTGAAGCCGGTCCTCTGGGGATGTTTCTAGAGGTTCTTTCATGCAAACATGCTTGATTATATCATTGGCCACCAGCAATCAACTTGACCTTCAGTTCCTTCTTCTCCCAGGGGCGATGACAGTAGGCCTGAGAGTTTCAGCCCTCTAATGATTTGATTAGTTCCCCCTGACAAGCAGGCCCTATCCTGAGGCTCTTAGGAGCTCCTGGACATCAGTCATTTCAGCAGCACACAAAATGGCACATCACTTAAGGAGTTCCAAGGATTTTAGGCGCTGTATGCCAAAAACCAGGGGCAGAGACCAAATAGCCATTCATTATATCACATCTACATATCCTTGGTCCCAAGTTGGTTTTTTTCTCTTGCTCTCCTCCAACTCAGCCCCACAGGAATTTACCGAACATTCTTGCTATATCTTTCAGACCCATCATTTCTCTTCAGACCCAAACTCAATCTGAATTCTCTGACTGATGGAGGATACTTGCCTCTTTCAAGCACTTAGGATCTCGTCACCTCTGCTGATGACATTTCCTTATCCAGCCATCTGCTAATAGAGGATACAAGCAGGGCCAGGGTTACAAAGGCTAGGTAGAAGGTGTTTTGGAATCTTACCCTCTTCTGCTCAGGAGACATTCCAACACCCAGGCAAGCGACAACAAGGGGAGACTGATGAGATTACAGCCTATTTTGCCTCTGTCAAGGAAAACTCAAAATAACAAAACTCTTCCGGTCATTGTATCCAGCTGTGTTCAAAGTTGTCGAGTTCTGATTCAAATTGTCCCAAACCAGTTAGACTTGCAGAAAAGTCAAAACGTTTTCAGTGGGAGAGAAGGTATCGTCATCTAGAAAGAATAACTGTAATGGTGCAAGTTATGATTCTAACAGCGTATGTGTACTGGCTGGTTTTGTGTGTCAACTTGCCACAGCTAGAGTCATCAGAGAGGAAGGAGCATCAGTTGAGTAAATGCCTCCATGAGATTCAGCTGTAGGCATTTTCTTAATTAGTGATCAATGGGGGAAGGTGCAGCCCATGGTGGGTGGTGCTACCCCTGGGCTGATGGTCCCGGATTCTGTAAGAAAGCAGGCTGAGCAAGCAAGGGAAGCAAGCCAGTAAGCAGCTCTCCTCCATTTCCTCTGAATTGACCTTCTGCCTCCAGAATCCTGCCCTATTTGAGTTTGAGTTCCTTTTTTTAACTTCCTTTGGTGGTGAGCTGTGATGTGGAAGTGTACGCTGAATAAACCCTTTCTTCCCCAACTTGCTTTGGGGTAATGGTGTTTTGTCACAGCACAAGAAACCCTAACTAAGACACCCTCCTAACTAAGACGGCGTGTATTAGATAGTTTGCTCACAGAGAGTGCACAAATAGGCATGGTGCTAAATGAGTTTTCTCTAAAAGGACCATTCCCTTTTAAGAAATTTTAAACCCTGATCCTGTGCAATAGAAAAGCTGACCTATCTTGCTATTAGTCCTGGATAATCCAAATCCAATTTAGGGTTATCTATATTGTGGCCAGTGTTTCCCTGGATTTTAATGAAGAGTGAATCTCCAACCCCTGGAGTCCTATAGCACTTCCTAGATACCAGACGCATTTGCTTTTGCTCCAATTGCATTGTAGGGCCCTGAAATGAGGAGGTACATTGTGTATTTCCTTAATTTTTCCCCTTTACCTGAGTATCTCTAAACTTCTGCATATATTTCTGGGTGACATTAGCAAGAGTGTTTTCTGTAGGCTCATTACTGTACAGAGTGGGTCATGGTATTCTCAACATGATTTTTCATCATCGCCGTCAAAAATATGGAAACTGAGTGTATAAAGGACAAATAAATGACCCCACAGATAAAGAAATGGTAAAGAGATTGAAGATGGAGGATTTGAACAAATAGGAAGCCAGACCACAGACCCCCAAACTCCCACGGGCTGACACACTGAGCTATACAGTCTCCCGTAATAGCTCTTGCACTTGCTGAGCTGTCCAAACTGCAGGCCTGGCATGCTCACCTGTAACAGAAGAACACTTCTCCCCAGGAATGTGTGAGAGGCACAGGCATGAGTCTCCCTGGTGTGATAATGAATGTCTGCAGCCTCCCTGTGCACCCAGCCAAATGCCCACCAGTGTCCGTTTCACACTTTGTATTGGCAAAGGGCTCTGTGATATTTTTATGAGAGGTTCCTCCCTCCCTTCACAATCACCGTCAGAGGTAAACCATGTGCAATTTTTGCTCTTTAGATGTTAAAGAACAGAAGAAAGAACAGGTCTCTCAAGTTCAAAAGAAAGTCCGTGGGAAATGTTTGCCTCTGCAGCTCCTGGATTCTTGGTAGGCGCTTAATCCAGTGTGAACCCCACCAAAAGCGAAAGAGAGAGCTCCAAGCATGCAATGATGGAAACATGGGTGCCTGAGAACCTCCTGAGAGCGAATAAGATTAAAACATAGAAAACCACTATTTGAAAAATAATCACAAGTCAATCATTAGCATATTGACTTTTAAAAAGTTCCATGCATTTGTCTATGTATAAAATAATGTTTAATGCCGTTGGAATGTCATGGGTGACAGCTCTTCACACTCATACTGTTCCTAATATGTATCTGAGAACACATAGTTGTAAAAATCACTCCATTTTTCTTCCAAGAGAAACTGAATGAATCAGCTTCTCAGTGGCTCTTTGCATGTACAGAGAGAGCCTTTGATAGATGCCAATTGTGCCCAGTTAGACACTTACACAGTCTCTGCACATATTCGTTTACTGCTCTTGCAGATTTATTACCAAGACAGCCTAAATATCTCCCGATTTAGAAGGCCCATTCTGGAGTGTATGATATGGAAATAGACCTAGAAAAGAAATGATATATTTAGGATACTTGAGACTATACTAGGTATCAAACGTACTCATTTGCTGCCGTTTGGGATAATTGATCTCATCTGGGCAATGCCAGGCTTCTCAGGAATTATTCCAGTTACAGTTCAGATTTTAATTTGAAAAATACTTGAAAGGGTACAAAACAAACAGAGGTGGGTCCAAGTTTTCTTGGAAAAGCAGTAAGAACGTGGCTAATGCAGATTCTAGGCACACACTGGGTGCAAGCTTCAGCCCCACACTTCTTCATGGCTTTTTACTGTCACTGGCAGGAAGGCTAGGAAGGCAACCTGCTGAATTTCAAATGTCCTTCAGTAGCTGGAACACTGCATTCTAATGCATTTTGATGAGTCAGATTAGTTATTTGTCACATATGTTGGTAATGCAAGGAAATATATTCAGTCCAGAAAATTAATCCAGGCAGCCAGCTATGAGCAGATGAATGAAAGTGACCCAAAGCATATTGGAATGGAAAGCGGAGAGGGATGTATTTTAAGGCTGTTTAGTGGCCAAATCTTTTTAATATTGAGTAATCCTATAAGAGGTTGAATACTCCATATTTTTGAGAAGAAGGCAGGAATCCTTCCTTTGCCTGGGGGAATAAAGCAGATATTGGAATAAAAAGACTTCATATAATTTTCTCGCTTCTTGGATGTCTACATCTTACTTCTAGGACACATATGGATGGCAGTAACCTGTGGAGAGCAGGGGAGGAGGCACTGCTGCCATCAAGCTTCTTGTTAGAGACTTGGAAAGTATTTAGATTTCCTGACATAGCTGGCTGGGGCTCCTTTGTCTTGGAAAACAAAAACAAAAACAAAAAACAAACAAACACACAAAAAACCCAGGAAAACAAAAAGTCTGGGCTAAATTTGCTCTGTCATTGGTTAAATTTCCCCCAGAGCTGAAAAAGATATTGCCTTTCCCAGGTCGTTGAAATGAGATAATGTCACATCCAGAATGAGATCATTAGGTCGTAATCTCATCCTCAATGTGATTTTTCTTGGCATGTGTGAGCATTCCGGGGGAAGGGGGAAAGGATGAGTATAGGATGAACAAAACTATTCCTTTAATTAAGCTTCTAGCCTAGTCACCTTCTGTTCTGATCCTGTCAGATCTCAGTAGCTTAGCAAGGGCAAGCTGGGGTCGGCAAATTACTCTGCATCGGTAGCATGTGCTGTTGAGTCAACGGCCTCTAGCGCTAGACAGGTGCTCACTGTTTAAGGGGTTTCTCACAAGGGACATTAATAAGGCAACTGTCCAAATGTGCTTTGAGCGCTCCAAAGCATGGTATGATATAATTGAAGGTGGTGTGGTTCACAGACAATAAACTACACTGCAAGTAGAATATTCCTAAGGACAAAACACCTTTCACAGAGTCAGACAGGACCTGGAGGAGTTAGCTGAAAGAAATTCCACCTTTCTTAGAAATTGGCAGGGTGGCACCCAAGAGGCAACATTCAAAGTATTGTCTGTAGTAAACCAGTCCTCAGCCAGGGTTGGGGACATGGTTTCACCCCAGGCAGAATCTGGCAGAAACTGACTATGAATACCACATCAAATGGTTACCCTTGTTATTGCGATAACACTTGGCTGGACTGAGTCTCCAGAGACACCTTCTCCTCAGAATGGGAGCCACTATCATACCCATCCGCTGTGGCTTTGTGCTAAACCTTGCCATGGAACTGCACATCTGGGAGACCCCAAGTGGTGAGCTGTAGTGTGTGAACACACTCTACATCTTGATGTCTGCTAGCTATGTCCTTTAACCTTTTGCCCCTCCAACTTCTTGGAATAAATTCCGTAAGAATCCATCCTTCAATTCCCTGTATTCTTTCTCAGGGTGAGCTGCATTTTGGTTCAAAAATTATCCTTGCCTATGACTTTACTTGTCTTTGGGAAAATAGTAGGGGAGGAAGAGAGTCCACAGAGAAGAAAACAAAGAGTCAGTTGTGGCTTCAAACCTCATGTCCTTTGTCTTCATTGTAGAAGAGTTCCGCAATGCATTATGCACAGACCCTCAATAAGGCCTGCGAGAACACATTTAGTCTTGCACTTTATTGCTCCTGATCCATTTTGATCATGCTTTCTTTGGCCTGGGGCCTTTCTCTTGATTTAGTGTTAGCTTGTGCATTCAGTTACCAGATCCTGAAGGGAGTCACATAAGAGAGAAGACTATTGGCTGGCAGCCAGACCTTCAGTGTGAGAATTTAGAACCTCCCTATGGGCAGGCATCATGTACTCTCATTCTGGAAATTACTTCTAGAAACCTGGACAGGCAGAGGAAAAGATGATGAAAACAGACACAAGGAATACCTTGTCTTCCTCTGACCGCTTCTGTTTTCTCTCTGACCTCTTGTTACTAAATTCTACTAGCCAAACCCAACCAGCAACCTTGTCATAAGGCTCCCACTGGTGCCATCCCCACAGGTTAGCTTTGTTGGCTGGGGTGAGGAGGGGCGAAGCTTTAGGAGTAGAGTCACTAGAGTCTCTCTGTCCACTGTGGACGGTCATGCTAGTGTCTTTGATGTCCGGATCTTCTCAGAAATACAAGGGGGGTATTTTAAAAGGAAACACAATCCAGAACAGGAGGACACATTTTATTACGGCATGTAAGTATATAGGTTTAACACACACTTTGTCAAAAGCCCAGTGGAGTTGAGTCAGCTAGAGAGGGGTGTGCTCTATAAAGTTAGGCTTTGTCCTTTGAAAGTGTTTCTTTTGAACACAAGTTTGCCTACAAAGCTACTTTTACATTCTGAAATGTTCCCAATGTATGGCCACTAGAGCCAGATGTGTTAATAGCACTAACACAGCTCACGACAGGCTGCTTGAGTTATTGAATAAAAGAACTCAACGGGCAGCTAAGCCTTCCGACCACACACTTTCACCTTTACATACTCTGAATCAGCTTTCAATGGGCATTAAATTCTCCTCTTGTTTGCTTTCTCTGCTGCAGTAGCTGAAGTGAGGACATTTGAATAGCTAGGCTACTAAGTACCCTTAAATATAGGTCTTTTAAGAAATCTCTGTGTGGATGTGAGTTTCCTATAGAAGCAATGTCCAAGGGAGAGATTGAAACATTGAAATACTGAAATAAAAGGCAGGTGGCTTGATTTTAATTCTAGTCTATTATTTCTTACTAGCCCCACAGGATAATCTTGGACAAATGTCTTTACTTTTCAAGGACTCATGTTTGGCAACACAAATGCAGAGTAGGCCCCGCTCTATAAGAGGAGATGTGGGCAGGCACATCCATAATCTTGGACTCTGATGAGAGTTGGCAATCTTTCAGGGCTGAGGAGAGGCAAATTTATCACAGTGTTTGCTCCTAGACGGTACCATCTAGAGGATTCTCTGATTCCCAGTTTAAGAGAAAACCAAGAATGAAGAATAAAAATGTTTCTAGTGCCACAACAACCCAGTAACCAAGATGTCATGGGGCAGCATTTTAATGCTCGCACCTGAACATTTTACATGGCTCCATGTCGTACTGAGGTTTACCCCCCCTTCCCGGGTGTTTCATGGTGAGTTATTTACTTGGTATGACAGGAAAGGGCTTAAACGGCTACCTAGTCACAAAAATCACATCCTTGTCTTCTGCAAGTCCACATGACACACCAGAGGTGCAAAAGAGAGATGACTCTGGGCCGTATTCAAAACCAGTGAAACTCAATCTCCTTTGCTCTTCTTCAGAGCCTCTGGCTGCTGAAGCCCATTTTCCATCCTTCTCAATATTTGTCTGACTGATACATTCATAGATCCATGTTTTTCACAAGATGCTTACCCGCCACAAGCATTCAGGGAATTCCTAGACCATTCTAAATATTTTCTAAGTTAGCATCTTCTGCAAGGAAAACCACATGGCTTTGCTTTAGAATCATTCATATGACTTATTTTTATTTATAGGTTTACTTTTAACTAGGATTATGGGTTACAGGCTATAATGACAGTCACAGGATGTCACTGTATTAATTGCAAAATGACACAAAGAGAATGGATCAAATGACTTCAGTCACATACCCAAACATAGAAAAACTTGCCCCATACAGAAATAATTAAATAAGTGGTTATTTCATAAACCTGCTCATACCATCCTCATTCACCCAGACAAACAAGGCCTTCAGAACACTTACCCTCTCAAGGGTTCTCCCAACATTCAGGCTCAGCATTTCTTCCTTCAGATTTACTTGGAAGAAGCCCCTGTGCTGACTACAGAAGCTCTGAATGAGTGAGCCGAAGAGCAGAAGCCCTTAAAGGTATTCAGGCGGAAGTGTCAGAACATGAAAATCAGAGCAATAAGAGGAGAAGAAGCATGCCTCTGCCAAATATTGAAGCTGCCCCAAGCCATTTGCTTCTCTGACTTGGAAACACAAGGGTCTCCTTGCTTGTAGTTAGAATTTCTAAGGACCCTTCAGAGGAATGGGAATAGCATTATGTGTTTTTCAGCAGAAAGCAGGTTTCTGAAACTTCAGCCATGTATTTAACACCTCCATGAAATGTTAATTACGAGTAGGCATGAGAACATGCTTCTTCTTCACCTGACTTCATTCATGGGAGATGCTCTTCAAATAGGCACAAATACCTGTGCAAGTTGAGTTTCGGTCCCATACTACAGTAGTTTGCTTTTCTGCAAGTGCATGTATTTGAATGTGTTTGAGCCGACAGAGGGGCTGACCGGGAGCCTTGCTGAATGCTAAGGAGCAGGGACATTTGCTTAGCAGGCAGGAAGGAGCTGGGGGCTGAAACGTGAAACAGAAAGGATGGAAGCCAGTGGTTGAATGAATGACTGAGGTGACAACTGCTCTGCCTGGACATGAGGACCCTCAAAGGCAGCCCAGCCAGACTCTGTGACCCAAGGTCTGAGGCTGGCCACCTGATTCCCCTTCCTTCCCTCCCGGTCTCCACTCAGGGTCAGATCTGAGTTGACAGATGACTCCTGGTGCCCTCCCATTTTCTCTTGTAGACGTCACTTCTAGCGTATTTAATCTCTTCTTTTCCTTTGCTTCTTCGAAGGTTTGGATCAATGCATATGGGAATGCTGCACTGCACTGTATGTATGTGTGGTTATATGTTTACCTATGTTCTATGTATACACAAAGAACATACTTAAAGTAAATGATGTAATTTTGGACACCTGTGCTTTGTCACTCAGCTACTATTGGCTCAGCCACTGCTGTAGTGCCCAGTGCCATGGAAGTCTCAGCATCTTTGCCCAGCTCTAGCTTGTATTTCTCCTCAGAAGACCTGATGGGGCTGCTGCTACCCATGTTCATGTGACTTGAGGGTCTAACAGTGTGAGGCAACCATAGTTCAGGATGGGAGTCCATAGAAAAAATCTTTGTCCCTTCATTCTCTAGAAAGCTCTGGGATGCAGATCAAAGGACCTTCTGAAGGTCCCGCGGAAGTTGTGTGTCCCAGTGATCAATCGACCACCGTAGTCATGCACCTGTGTACTTGTGTGACTTCCTTGCCTCTCTTTCCTCCCCACTCCCCAACCTGGCTTTGCACTGGCCCTGCTGTATACCACTAGCTGGCCTTGAACTCTTGATTCTCCAATCTCAGCCTCTCGTGTGTTGGGATTATATCACTCACCCTCATAGCTAGTTCTCCATTGCACCCCAGACCAGCACCCCTGCTCGTCAGGATGCTGAGCAAACTGTCTTTACAGTGATTTTCCAAGGGAATCAATAGTTGAGATTTCCCTAAGCTAAACTTTTGGTGAAATCGCACACAAAAATAAACATACAAATGTTTAAGCAAAAATGTGATATCTAAAGACAACTCATATATTACTTGATACTTGTAATCTCATTTTAGGGAACGCTTTAATAAATATGCTGGGGTACTTTGGTTTAGCCTCTGTTCTCTGTACAAAATAAAATGAAATGTGTTATTACACCATTGAGTGAAAATTACTAATAAAATTAGAAATAATTAACAGTTTTTGCTTTTGTGTCTTTTGTACCCACCCAGTGTTGATGGACTTTTCTGTAATCCAGTGGGTTCTCAACCTTTTCAAATGCTGCAACCATTAATACAGTTCTTCACATTGTGGTGACCTTCAACCATCAAATTATTTTCATTGCTACTTCATAACTGTAATATTGCTACTATTATGAATCATAAAGTAAAATACTTTCGGAGATCGATGTTTGCCAGAGGGGCAAACCCACAGAATGAGAACCCCTGCTGTAGCTTCTTTCCTCTCTACTTGGTTTAATATAATTTTGGGTAAAGAGTTTTAAAGTTTATGTTTATAATCATTTGGTTCCAGTTTTATTTGCTGGAATTTTATCAAGTGATAAAAATCTCGTAGCATGAACTCAGGGTGGTAGTCAGAAATCTAAAGATGTTCCCCAAACTTAGTATTGCTTGGCTATAGACTCAAAGGCTAACTTAAGGATTACAGAGGAGATTACATTTACAGATGCAATTAAGATCACTAACCAGCCTATGTGAAAATGGAGCAGCTGCTCTGAACAGTGAGAATGGGCCCAGTGTGAGCCCATGAGCTCTGAATGGTGAGAACAGGCCCAGTGTGATCCCATGAGCTCTGAATGGTGAGAACAGGCCCAGTGTGATCCCATGAGCTCTTTAACAGAGGAGGAGACAGGGACGTAGCAGATGGGAGATAGGAGAAGAACAGAAGGAGGCAAGTCAGAGCAACACATGAGACAGACTTTGGATAGGGGGGTAATGTGGGACATGAGAACTTGGGGAGCTTCTGGAAGCTGACAACGTATTCCTGGGCAACCTGCAGTAAGGAAAGAGGTACCTCAAATGAATAATCCTGTGAAACTGAGTCCTGCCAGATCAAAGGTCAAATTGGTCAATGTATTGAGGTTTTTGTCCCAATGATAACTGGGTCAAACCATATTTGTGTGTGTCATGTGTGTGCACACATGTAAAAGCAGGTGTGCCTGCACATGTGTCCACATGCATTTGGAGGCTAGAAGTATCTTCTTGATTGCTCTCCATCCTATTCTGAGACTCATGTATTTTACGTGTATGAGTGTTTTTCCTGCATGTGTGCATGTGCATGCGCACACACGTACATGCACCATATGTGTGCTTGGTACCAGCAGAAATCAGAAGAGGGCATCAAATTTCCTGGTATTGGAGTTATGAATGGTTGTGAGCCACCATGTGGGTTCTGGGAACCAAATTCTGGTTCTCTGCCAGGGCAGCATACGCTCTTAACCACTAAACTGTCTCTCCATCCCCCACCTTATATTTTGAGACAGGGTCTCTTACTTAACCCAAAGTTTGCCAATTCGCTAGACTGGCTCACTCTGAGATCTCGTGTTTACCTTCCCAGCAATAGGATTATAGCCACGTGACATCACACTCAGTTTTCATATGGGTGCTGGGGTTTCGGGTCCTCTTGCTCACACAATTATCACATTAGCCATGAGCTGGTACCCCAGCCTCATTTTTGTTGTTCAAAACTACTATATTTGTGATATTTACTATGGAAACCACATAATTGATTTCATTCACTATGGCCACACACTTTTAATCAAGTTATAATGTGCTATAATACTTTTCATTGGAGTTTTCCTTTGCAAATGGAAGTGGTTACATACAACCTGGATGAAAAAATGTTCTTCATAGTACAGAATCATAGCTCAATGAATTTCTTTAAGAACAAGTGTGGACACACTGGAATTTTATGCAGCCATAAAGAAATATTAAATTATGACATTCAGAGAAAATGGAACTCATTATGTTAAGAGGGGAAAAACAGACTTGGAAAGTCAAATAAAGAAGGTTTGATCTCATTTGCAGAACACATATGTGCAGGTATGTATCATGAGGGCCGGCTAGTTGGGGTTTCTGTCCCACCTGGTACCCCACAGCCAGCAAGCCCCAAAGAAAAT
>LOEQ01000680.1:178603-198655 GCA_001685075.1 Bramus lutescens | reverse complement strand
CATTTCCACTTCCTGTCTGGTTTTCCCGCCTATACTTCCTGCCTGGCCAATCAGGCATTTATTTAAAACATGATTGACAGAATACAGACAATTCTCCCACACCACAGGTATACATGTTTATTTACATGTGTTTATGTGTGTGCATGTATGTGATGAAACTATAAACGGGATCATAAGAGAGGAGTAAGAGATTTTAAGACAGTAGGAGCTGGAGCATAATGGAATACATGTGACATTCAACCAAAGGGGGCGTTATCTGGGAGAAAGAAGAGACACGGCCAAAGGTGGGAAGGGACAGGCAAGGGGCACATGTGTAGAAAAATGTCTCAATGAAACCCGTAGTTGGGATAGTAACACAAAACATTTCAAGTGTATGTGTTCTCCAGCCCTTGAGAATCGAAAGCTATAGAAACCACCCTCATTATCTTGTTCGTTCGTTCATTTGTTTGTTTTGTTTTGTTTTTATCAAGACAGGATTTTTCTGAGTAGCCCTAGCTGTCCTGGAACTCACTCTGTAGACCAGGCTGGCCTCAAACTCAGAGATACCCCTGTCTCTGCCTCTAGAGTTCTGGGATTAAAGGTGTGTGCTAAACTTATATTAATTATTTTGACCAAATTTTTCTTTTCAAGGAACCTTGTGGAGGGATGTCATGAGGTTTATATGTGTGGTAGGTGTCTAAAGTAGCAGGGAGGTGGTAAGGATGGAGCAATCTGAAAGGCCACTAACCTAGAAAGACAGCTTATGCCCATCAGCAGAACTC
Organism: Bramus lutescens; assembly: GCA_001685075.1. Taxonomy (NCBI): domain Eukaryota; kingdom Metazoa; phylum Chordata; class Mammalia; order Rodentia; family Cricetidae; genus Bramus; species Bramus lutescens. Next base: position 197,894 of record LOEQ01000680.1, on the reverse strand, counting down.
AGCACCATTTCTCATCACCATCTGGTGCTTCAGTTGGATCCTCATGGTCTTTCTTCTCTCACTTGCTGCATAGTCCCAGTCTCAGGAGAGAGGAGAAAAACGGTGAACTCTTCACTCCCAAGTTCCTTCAATTTAGGAAACAGTATGAGTAATTGTTCTTCTAATATGGCTACAGATAGTGAAAACTAAAGAGAAAATTTGTTTTGGGGAGGGATAGTAAGCAAGGGATGTTCATATGACAATCAGCAATGACTGGCATATGTCCACAGCATGTTCATTCTTTCACTGGGACCATTCCTAGGATGCTCAGGTGTGGTGGCCGACTGTAAAAGCTACATCACTAGAGACCTCAGATCTGTAGCCCAGAATTTTCACATCTAACAAAGAAGCTACAAGAGGTTGAGCACAACTAATCAAAGTAGATTTCCGACAAGAAATCACCTAATTTTACAAGGGAATTCCCCAAGCTCTGCTCACAACACATAACAAACCACAAAGCCACTGCAGCTGGGCGCCTTGTAGTAGACTTTTTAAATATCTGTGGAATGTGTTTAACTTTTAGAGAAATGATAGATCATTTTTGAACTGCCAACAACTCTGTCTCTTGTCTCAGGAACCACTTTCTTCAAAGGACAGTACCATGGTAGCCAGAAAGGAACCATTTCAGATCTGAAAAGAAATGGTCTTACTATCTATGGGCATTCTCAGGAAGATCTTTTCTTAATGATACAGACCTCTAGAGTAAATGCTCCTGCTGCTCCAGTAAGTGCCTGCTAGAAACCTGCTGAAAAGCAACTTTCCCTATGACAGGAGCGTAACCTAATTATGTGAATTCAGCCCCTTCATAATTCATTGGGAAGCAGCCAACTTAAGGTAGAACACTGTGGTCTGTGAACTCAAAGGCTAAAATAATCTAAACGAAAGGCCATGAGGTAGGCAAAGTACCTGGAAGTTGACACTGAACAAAGACAGAAAATCCCTAGAATATATTTCTGTTTGATAGGGAAAAGGCTTTGCTCTCAAGTTTGTGTCTGAGTGTTCAAGTAGACAGAAATGTATATTTCTAACTTGTGTTCTCAGGTTTATTATGTTCATTCCACCAAACTGAATAAAGCCTGCCAGAGCACCTTGTCTTCATCGGTGCCTTAATGTCTGTTTAGAACCCACCACAGCCTCAACCAGCCAAATGCAGAGTGGTAAATTCCAGTCCCTATGGATACATCTACCAAACACTCCTGCACCTAAGGCTCAGGGAACACCATAGAAGAGAGGGTGGGGAAATTGTAAGACCCAGAATGATACGGGAGTTTGCTGTGAGATTATGTCTCTTAGTAATAGCGGAATCTACTCCTGTAAATTCTCACCAACGTGGCCACTCAAATGTGAGCTGAAAAATGATGACACCAATGAAAATGCCAAACTTGGCAGGGAAATTTCATGAGAACTCAGTCCTACACAAAGAACTGCAAGCAACCGAGTAAATCTGGGAGGAGAGATAGTCTTCCCCAAGGAAGAGCACACCAGCTGGTTGTCCAGTGCCAAACAATCAGTCCTGGATACACACATACAAGTTACATTATATGGACTCAACAGGCTGTATTTAGGAATGTATATGTATAAACAAATACATATATGTATGCAGTAATAGTTAATGAAAAAAAAAGACCATGCTTTTGAAGGAGAGAGGGAAAGATTATATGGGAGGGTTTGGAGGGAGGAAAGGGAAGGGAGAGGCATTATAATTACATTACAGTTTCAAAAATAAACAAAACATCTTTATCTTGAGTGAAAAAGAAATGTTTATTTGGTACTTGAAGGGCAAATGGGAAACATTGCAAAAGAGAATCACTGGCCAATCACTGCTCCCCCTTTTCCATCATGTAATCCAACAAACTAGGAGCTGTCAAAAAAAAAAAGTACCAGACACTACGCCAAGGTCCAAAGGTACAGAGGAAGAACATTGCCTTGTATTCATGGTACTCACATTCTGTTGGTGAAAAGAACCACTGACCAAATAATTATAAAATCAATTAAAATGACAGTGTGGGTGTGCTCTATTCTAGGAAGATGCTTTGCAATGACACAATTCCTATATATCAACCTGTGAGAACATTCTTGAGAAAAGTTCTCAAAGAAGCAATATTAGCATTGATGTCCAAATAATACAAAAGAATTAGCTATACACTAAGAAGACAGGAATAACATGGGCCTCAAAGAGGGAACTTCATTGTGTGGCATCCTCAGGGTCAAAGAAGCAGGGTGTGTGCCAGACACAGAAAGGAGGCTGTGTAGCTGGATTGAGAGGAAAGAGCAGTCAGTATACAATGTGCTTCGAGACAGGAACAGTTGCTGGTCCGAATGCGATCTTCAAGTCAAGTTCAGGATTTGTGGCTTACTTTTACTTCCATAGTGAGAGATTTTGAATGAAGGATGAGACTTGGGTTCATCCGGCAAATACGTAGAGACTGTGTTCAGGGAGCATGGTAGAAGAATGGACAGGATGAGGACATTAGACTCCTGAGCAGAGTGGCATAGAAGGGACCACAGCTACGAAGATGGAGAAAGAAGATAATTATAGTAGGTACTATATGGATACAGGAGAAAAATAAGATTAGGGTTCTTGCAGCTATAGATGAATTTTGATCTCTAAGCAGCCTTGAAAGAGGATAAGATTTGGGAGAGGTAACAGGCGAAGAACATGTGTTCAGTTATACAGATGCCAAATTTGAGCTTCCTTTGTGATCTCCTGGAGCCCAGAGATGCATCCCAGCCTGGAAATTTATAAGTTCTCTGCTAAGGACTGAGAAGTGAACACTTATTGCCTGGATAAGGTCTCCAGGAAGACAATGCACCATGAGTTGAGAGTTTAGAACCTAGTCTTGAACTCCAGCTTATGCTGACTAGGTCAAACATGAGGAACATTTAAATGAAATTAAATAATGCAAACATTTTAAAAAGCAAACAAGCCCCTAACAGAAGCCATTTAAGCCTAATATGAAGGCTAGGTACAGAGCTACTAGTTGAATGAGTTTCTTAGAAATATCTGTGAATATATGTTGGCCCCGCAGATAAGACACTGCTAAGTAGTTAACCCCAAATGGATTCCTGTGCCAAATATTGCTATAGAGAATAGTAAAATGAAGCTGTCACTTCCTTCAGCTTCAGTTGTTTAAGGTGGTACATGGCCCAGTGGCTTCAATGAAATATAAGCACAGATAGATGGGAAACTTTGAGGTCACAGTATGTACTGGGTAAAGAGGACAGCTTATAACAATATCACAATGCTCTTTCTCCTCATCTTCCTTGCTCTCCTGCAGACATGGTGGTTGGTTGGGGAATGCAACAGTCTATCAAGAAATAGAAATGAGCTGGCATGCCTTTAATCCCAACACATGCCTTTAATCCCAACACTTGGGAGATGAGTCTCTGAGTTTGAGGCCAACCTGGTGTACAGAGTGAGTTCAAGGACATTCAGGGCTACATAAAGAAACCCTGTCTCAGAAAAAGAAAGAAAGAAAAGAAAAAAGGAAAGAAAGAGGAAAGGAAGGAAGGAAAGAAGGAAGGAAGAGAAAGCAAGAGAGCAGAAATGAAACACAAATATGCCCCAAACAGAATTCTTACTATACAAAGAAAACTATCAGTTTATCAACTCTTAGTCAAGCTTCCTGCTGCTTACACCAAACCCATTTCTGTCAATCACAGTTCTCTTCTTGATACTCAACAAGAGCCACTGACATCCTCATTGGTAAAATGCTTTAACAGTTGTTTTATCGTATAAATAATTGCTATAGGAATTTGCGATGGATAGGCCAATTTCCACTTGGTCTGACCACCAATGCAAAGGATATCAGACTCAGCCACCCTGGCGATGGCATGCTGATGCCTTGACCAAAATGCTTAGGAGTCCATCAAACTATCATGGCTTGACTGCTGGGTACTTCCCACCCACATGGCACCTTGCTCCTCATATTGACAGCTGCGCATATTGACAAATACGTTTTAAGTTAATCTAGAAGAGTGGAAAATAACTCTAAAGCGGAGCAATGGATCACCTGTCAGATCTCTGAGAGCATCTGTTTATCCACATTGGGATTGCTTGATTCATCTTCTCAGGGAAAAAATGCTTAATAATTCCTGACTGCGAGCTTTTGCCTCTTGCCCTCGTGATATCACACCCGCATCGATTGCCTCCTGGATAAGTTTGCACAGTTGGCATGGCGTAGTCAGTCAACAATGCCTTGCTCTCCCTGTGCAACGAGAGGGCTTCCTGTTTGTGGTAGAAATCACCCCATACTTGTCAGCTAGTTACAAAGCAGCCGACAGATTCCAAATTCCTGTTGTAAAAGACAATCCTCTCCTGACTTGTCCAGCACCTTTAGTCTGCAGCCAGACTGCAAATGTTGTCCCAGGGGTATTAGGTGGCTCTTTTCTTTTTTCTATGTTCATGACAAGAAACAAGAAAATGAAAAGTTGTGTGAAGCTGAGAAAATTGCAGGAACCTGGCAGGGGATGACTTCCACCTGGGCAATTTGTCAGTTCCAGAGGGACATCTGAAGTGAGATTTAAGAAGAAGAGGCATCCGGTTCTCATTTCAACTGGTTTGCCTGGTAATAATTGTTACAATATGATACAAGCTCCACAGTCTTGCATTGCACCTGTGCAGGCTCAATAGCTGCAGCTGGCCTTCAGTATTAGTTAATACTGATGACAAAAGTCAAAATGCCCTTTAGTAACACAGTATACTATCTTTCTAACTGTAGACATTTTCTCTTATATCCAGCCTGCCAAGGCTATGCTTGTATATATACCCCTGTGGCCTTATGGGAATAAGGTTTGGTGCCTTCTGTACCTTCATTTCCAAGTCTCCTTTCCTCTAGAGCCATGAGTGAGCTCTCCTGGTAGTGGTATGAAGTGGCACAAACCACTCAGATGATAGGATGTTGTAAGGAGGGCCACTTGTTGGTTCACACAAGAACCAATAATCACACAGAAGCTGTATTAATTAAATCACTGCTCGTCCCATTAGCTCTAGCTTCTTATTGGCTAACTCTTACATATGAATTTAACCCATTTCTGTTAATCTGTGTATCACCACGTGTCTGTGGCTTACCAGCTAAAGTTCCAGCGCCTGTCTCCAGTGGGGCTACATGGCATCTCTCTGACTCTGCCTTCTTCCTCCCAGCATTCAGTTTAGTTTTCCCTGCCTAGCTCTGTTCCCCTATAGCTCTGCTATAGGCCCAAAGCAGTTTCTTTATTAACCAATGATATTCACAGCATACAGAGGGGAATCCCACATCAATAGGAATCTTCTATCATTAAAATCAGATGGTAGACACATGTGAAAGCTTACCTTCTGGAAGTTCCTGTAAGTTTAGTCTCTGGTCCCACGGGATCTAGTGGTATCTACTAGATTAAGATAATACAAGTGAGAGATTAGCTTTCTTTCAAGTAGTAGATTTGGAAAGAATGGAGGGTCAAGACCTCTAGATTCTAATCCTTTAGTCATCCATTTATAGACCTCATTAAACTTAATCGTTGTGCCCTGTGCATGGAAAAATAACTTGAGACTTTTCTTCCTTTTACCAATGTTCTGAGAATTAACACATGTTGGAAAAATTCCTCTGCAAATTTGATATGCTTTATGAATAATATCAAGCTATGAAAGCAGATCTCACAAAGATAGCCTGAGTATCTTGAGCTTGCTGCCTCCCATACAAGTTCAGGGAAGCATGTATACACACACACAGGCACATTCACATACATGCATAAGTGCACATTCATACACATGTATACACATACACACATGCAAACATACACAAAATACAAAACACATACTCAAATATACAAATACATACATTCATATACATACACATAAACACACTTATACACATACACACATATGCACACACATGGATACACATACATACACCTATAGGCATGTACACACACAGTGGGTACTGCGGAATTTATTGATGTTGATTTACATGTATTCAGTGTGGGCTTACCTGATGGTTGCAACAAATACTGCTTGACCTCTTAAGGCCCTTTCTGGACCTATTAGCCTATAATTTTCTGTTGATGACACTAAAGCAATGAACACAGAATGAGGGTCATATCTAAATGCTCCCAGGGCAGTAAGGATGGGGTCTATCAGTGTTACTGAGCTCTGGACTCCATTTATAACGTGTGCTAGCATCATCCATTTTACAAATACTATATCCCAGAACTGCTGTGCTATGCAAAACAAGCAAAGGAACTCTGGGAGAATCAGTGACTGGTATAAAGCACAGCGCAGTGCTGAGGGTAACAAAATAGTTGTGTAATTATTCCTGGCATGACATGTTGAGGCACAGAAACTTTAGCTTCATTTGAACAGTGTCTGTCAATTTCCTTGTATCAGTGTGGAATCATTGACATGCACAATTTTCGCCAGCAGTGTGACACCCAATTATTGAAAAGGGTGAAAACTTTATGCCTCTTCCCAGCATGATGGACATAACCTTTAAATGGTGGCCATGGCTGAGATCGCTCCTGTTATAAATTTCCCAGACATATTTGTGAGTTTTCAGTTGCCATCACCTTCATGTTCTGTTCCGATTAGAAAGCTGTAACACAGCTATGCATCTCTCTCTTAAGATTCAAATTTATAGCCACAAAGGATGCTTAGCTGTGCTAGAATGGCCTTGTAAATGCTAATAGAGATTGTGGACTCTGCTTTGGGCATTATTTCATTTTATCCTGAATACTTTATGTGTAGAGTAGTCTGAAGACACATTAGAGTTTTGCATAAACTCTTTTGATCTTGTCTAAGTACATTATTTGACATAATATTCTTAGTCAAATCTCAAACCTCATCACACAGGAAAGAATTAAATTGTTTGGTTCCATGTTGACTACAAAGAATCTTCACCAAATAAGCTACCAAATTCTTTAAATAGAAATTTGTATAACAAAAACCACAGCTGCTTACTTACATGTGGCATGCAATTTGAATATGCCTTTATATATTCTGACTACATATGCGTCTTAGGGTTTCAATTGCTTCATGAAACACCATGACCTAAAAGCAAGCTGTGGAGGAAAGAGTTTACTTGACTTACACTTTCATATTGCTGTTCATCATGGAAAGAAGTCAAGGCAGGAACTTGAACAGGAGGCAGGAGCTGACGCAGAGGCCATGGAGGGTGGTGCTTACTGACTTGCTCCCCATGGCTTGCTCAGCCTGCTTGCTTAAAAAAAACCCAGGGCCACCAGCCCAGGGATGGCCCCGCCCACAATGGGCTGGGCCCTCCCATATCAAGCACTAATTAAGAAAATGCCCTAGAGCTGGATCTTATGGAGGCATTTTCTCAATTGAGGTTTCCTCTTTGTGTGACAAGTTAACATAAGATCAGGCAGCATAAGATGCGAATGAAATTTATAAAACAAATATGGATCGTGGATGAGTTTCCAACAATAATGCCTCGTGCTCACTTGCTCACCTCCTCTCTTGCCTTCCTCTCTGGTCTCCCCCCCACACACACACACAGTTCCCTCATGTTGTAGAAACACTGGGCGCTTTCCCTTGAAAAGAGTCCCTACTTTCCTGACAAGTATTTTGAGTCGGCTGCAATACTATGATGAACATTTGTTGGATTTATTTGATCACCTAATGAATTCCCTCTCTAATTTGGAGATATGTTCTAGGGAACTTGGGGTGGACATGTGACCTAAGCTTAGCTAGTCTGATGGCCTGTCTAGAAGCTCTCTTAGAGTTATGAGGAAACAAGGACATATGGGACAGTGTATCTGCAATCTACATGTGCCAAAGCAGGGCTGTCCATGGCATCATGAGTCAAGAACGGCCATCATAGCTAGGGTTTTCTATTGCTGTAAAAAGGCACCGTGACGGCAGCAACTCTTATAAGGAAAACATTTAATTCATGGGGCTCACTTGCAATTTCAGAGATTCAGTCCATTATCATCATGGTGGGGAGCATGGCAGCATGCAGGCAGACGTGGTGCTGGAGGAGTAGCTGAGAGTCCTATGTCTTGCATGCAACAGGAAATCAATTGACGTACTAGGTGCTATCCTGAGAATAGAAAAGTTCAAAGCTCACTCCCATAGTGATACACTTCCTCCAACAAGACCATTTCCACTCCAACAGAGCCGTACCTCGTAACAGTGCCACCCACTATAAGATTATGGGGCAATTACATTGGAACTACCACGGGGGCACCCTGGGAAAAGTGTTGGGGACTTTGTAGTCAGACTATTTCTGTGGTGTAACCAGCTGTTCCTTCAGCATCCATGTCCACTTTCTATTCTGTTTTTGATTCCTTGAACAGTCTAGTAGGCATCTAAGGAAGTTCTTTTGAGCATGAGTTGTTATTTGCAAACAACGTACAGTACCCATGCTCCAGGTCATAAATTAAAATAAAGACCGCCTCATCCTTACGGTCACAGAAGCTTGTCCTTGATCTGACTTTCGTTTCTGTCGTCCATGCTACCGATTCTACAGTCATATTGACTTAGTCAGCACGGTTTTTCCAATAGGTAATTCAATTTGAATCAGTGTTCTAATAAAATCTTACCTATTGTTCTAATCCATGTCAATTAAAGAAGCTGATGTCTACTATATTTATAGACACACCAGAGACTAGAAATTCCTCCAGGTGTCAATTCTCCAACCAACACTTATCTGGTTACCCCAAATCCATAGAAACAAATCTGTCCTTGATCTTTTGGCCTTTGATAGCATCATTCTTATTTCAAATATTAATATTTCACAATGAAGGAAAAAATGCTCACTTCTTTTGTAAATTAATCAGTCTCTGTTAGATTGTGAATGCCTGCAATTACAGACATTATATATCATTTGTTTTGTAACTGGAATGTTTTCTAGCAGGGGTCTTATACTCTGGGAAACAGAATGAAGAAGACAATGCATAGATCACCAAAGTGGATGTTATAATTTTCAATTATACAAATTCTCTCACTGCCTGACTTGGAATACTAAATTATCTCAAATTATATTCTGTGATATTAACCTTAAGTAAGAAATAATATAGTTAAAAAGTTGAAAATTTAGCAGCTAAGAATTTAGGTGTAGAGGAAATTTACTATATTATCTAGATTCAGTTAACTGAGTGTTACAGGTGTAATACAAAGAGCCAGCAGCTTCATGTAGAGTAAAAAAAAAATCCAAGGCAAACAAATTTTACAATGTCAATGTAAACAAAAACTACTGTCCTAATGACAAATATTTCCAGTATAAGCTTATTTCTAGTAAGAAAGACTCACATATTCTTTGGAGTTTACAAAGTGTTAGGAAAAGGATGGAGTGAGGCTGGAGAGATGGCTCAGAGGTTAAGAGCACTAACTGTTCTTCAGAGGACCCAGGTTTGGTTCCCAGCATCCACATGACAGCTCACAACTGTCTCTAACTCCAGTTCCAAGGTACCCCACGTCTCTTCTGACCGCTGAGGGCTCCTGTGTGAAGGTGTCATATATGTAAACTCTGGCACACATATAGAGCTAACTAAATACTTTTTAAAAAAGAAAAAGAGGTAAGGAAAAATGAGAGAAATTTAAAAGTCAAAGTCAAGGATCCTCATTCACCTATTTTAATTGTCCGAGGAAAGAGATTTGAAGCACAGTTTGCAACGTTAATAACTGATACAGATAAGCTAGCATTTCTATATGGTAAAGAAGAGACAGAGGAAGAACCATATGTTTGGAAAGGCCTTTATGAGAGGCATGAGTATGGCCCATTTGGGAAAATATTACCATATGCATAATGCATTTGCAAAAGGTTTTGAGGAAAACATACATCTCGTGGGTTTATTATTTTGTTCAATAAAAGAAAGCCAGGTCTTTTTTTCTTGCAAATTTTCTATCCCCCATAAATGCATTTGAAATGTGGTAATAAAATAAATGCATTTGGGCACTTTAGATGCAAGCAATTATGGATTTTGGTATTTTTTCATTTTTATTGATATTATAATATAATTAAATCATTTCGCCCTTCCCTTTCCTCCCTCCAAACTTTCCCAAAACCCCTCCTTGCTCTTTTTTAAATTTATAGTTTCTTTTTCCATTAATTATTGTGAAATGCATATACGTGTATATACATATATTCCTAAATATAAATTTCTCAGTCAGTATAATGTACTTGTATGTCTGTTTTCAGGCTGACCATTGGTATTGGATAACTGATTGGTGCCCTCTTCCCTGAGAAAGGTGATTTCTCTTACTCTCTGAATTCTGTAGTTGCCTGTAGTTATGTGTTTAGGGTAGAGGCTTCTTGAGCCTCTAGCATGTCTGTTCCTGCTTTCCCATTCTGTTTATGTTTAGGCAACCATGTTGGTGGGATTTCATGGGCGAGACACAATGTCACAGGAAACTCCCTGTTCCTCTGTCTCTTACAGTCTTTTTGCCCCTCTTCAGAAATGTTCCCTGAGCCTTAAGGTATGGGACTATTTTGTGGATGTATCAATTGGAACTGGGTTCCACAATTCTGCGTTTTGATTGGTTGTGGAATTCTGCATTTTGATTGGTTGTGGTTTTCTGTAGCGTTCTCTGTTGTAAAGTTTCAGTGATGAGAGGTGAGGACTGCACTCATCTGTATTAATAAGGACAATTATTTGGAATGATATTAGGGATTATGCTGATTTAGTAAAGTGGTGATTGTAGGTTCTCCAAGATCTCCAAGGTTAGCTAGGTTTCTAGTACCAGGCATAATTTCTCTCTCATGAAGCAGTTCTTATTAGTCCAATTAAGAGTTGTTGGTTACTGCAAAGGTATGCATGTCTGTACCTTAGGGTTACTGTGACTTGCTGATTGTTGCTGTAGTTTATAGACATTGTAACTAGGCAAGATTGTTGGTTGTTTTGCTCCTTTAGAAGCTTACTTGGGTGGAGACTTTCAGGTCAGTTCCAGCTCAAGGGCCTCTGGCCCTGTGTTTGAAGGGCATGAAGTCTTCAGCAATAGGGACTTACCTTCCACCTCTGGGGAGCAATCAAGGGAAATAGTAACAGGCTGTAACATTTTGAGAGTCTCATGGACAACCTGACCAACAACTCACAAAAGGGTGTCTCATGACTGGTGCTAGGGTTTTTTTATTAGAGTATTTCTGACTTTTGAAGGAAACATTGTTAGTCCTGATCAGAATTTTTCATTTAAATTATTTATGTATATTTATACAAAAACCTATGTGTATAAAAGAAATTTTGGTAGGTAATTAATAGTATGATTTCTTATGAATTTTCAGACATTTATGCTGCTTTCTCCTTCTTCTGATTATCCCCTCTCCCCTTCTTTAGCTAGATGCACCCTTTTCTATTTCCCAATCATATCAGTGTTCCCTTCTATTTCCCTCTTTGTTGTCCCCGATCTCCTACACTGGCCATGGTCCCTTTTTACTTTTCTTGGTTTCTGCACCTATTCCAGGATAGAAACATCTGAAGGTCTGGAGCTGGGAGACACTGATGAGAGAGAATATGTGTTATTTGTTTCCCTACAAATTCCTTATTTTTCTTTACAGCAGAATAGTAGTCAGTGGTGCACAGGGACCACATTTACAATCTCTATTCATCAGACTATTTAGGTTGTTTCCCTTTCTGAGCTATTGCGAACATAGCAGTGTGTTGAGAAAGCATCTGTGGAGTAGGATGCACGCACCAAGGAACTGCACAGCTGGGTCAAATAGTAGATTTACTTTTAGCTTTTTGAGAATTATCCACACTGATTTTCATAGTGGATGAACCAGTTTGAAATGCCAGTTGTGAATTTTTAAGTATTTTTCCAAAATGCTTCGTTGATGGCTCTAGGTCAGATAATGTGATCATGTCGAGGAGGTATTCCGCACAGTGGGACCCGTGACTTCAGTTCACATATGAACACGAGCCCTGAGGACACCCTAACTACAGGCTGTCTTTGCTTTTTGCTTTCAAAGAATTTTTTGCTTTTCTTTTCTTTTCTTTTTTATATGTCTGGGTGTTTTAGCCACATATATGTCTGTGTACCAAATGCATACAGTACCCAAGAAGGGCAGAAATGGGCATCGGATTCCCTGGAATTACAGATGGTTGTGAGCCATCATACAGGTGTTGGGAATGGAGCCAGCATCCTCTGGAAGAGCAGCTAGGACTCTGAAGCACTGGCTCCCGATCTTTCTTTTAGCACTGGTATTTTTCGCAGCCAGTCACAGACCTAAGCTCTTTAGAGCTCTTGCTGACAAGGAACCCAAGAAAGCAACTGCGCCTTCTCGAGCCTGAGAGCATATTCAAGAAGTTAGTTGTCTTCCTCGCACTTCCTTGGGTCTCCTTTCTACCGTGCCTTTCTATAGATTGACATAGGGTGTGATTACAAGAAGCACTTGGGGCCCAATATAAAACCACACTATTTCTGATTTCTCTCCAAACCAGCTTTTAGTCCCTGTTTTATGTCTCCTTGTGCATAGAGCCAGGAAACATCTCCTGTTAGTTCTGAGGCCTTCTGCTCAGAGCTGCTCCCCTTGCCTTATAGATATGTCACTTCAGGACACTGCGTGTCCTCGGATATTAAGAGAAGCGGAGAGGTAATACCAGAAACTAATTTTCAAATAAAATGGCAACATGATTGAAACACATTCCTCTAAATTCAGTATCAATTAAGTTTAATGGTCACAAGTCTTCCGTCGATTTATAGAGCTGTGTATATCATGATTTTTAGAGAGAACATCACTCCCGACACAGCTCTCTAATTGGGAGAAGGATTCCACGGTGCAAAGGCCTTCAATGAATGTTCTAGACAGATGATTTGCAGCCTTTTGTTCTGCTGGTCACTGGACCAGCCATGCACGGGCTTCAGTTAGCAGACTTGAGAAATTGAGCTGCACTCACTGCAAACAAAGGCTGACAACAGAGACCAAAGAAAAAGGCGAACCACTTGCAGGGCTTTTGTTCTCGTGGTCGGTTCCCTTATGGGAAAGTCCTCCAGACAGTATGCAAATCATGGACAGAAGACACAGATAATTGTCCCTAAATGACAAGTTAGAAAGGTAGAAAACAGCCTGTGGCACTCACTGTCTTTAGGAGCACCGTCCAAGAATGAAAGTAGACTTGGGTGCAGCATAGGCCTGGGGTCCAGCGCTGCTCACGGGGGTACTTGGTGTGGACAACGTAACATGGTTATACTCATTATTGACTTTAGGCAAGTTATTTAATATCCCAGATGTTCAGTTCTCAGCTCATGTAAGATCCCAGTAGTGAGCTTCTGTAACCCAGCACACATGGTGGGAGTGGGGGTGAAGGGTNATAAGGGTGGAGGGTAGGGGTAGAGGGTGAGGGTGGAGGGTGGAGGATGGGGTAGAGGGTGAGGGTGGAGGGTAGGGGTGGAGGGTATTCCTACACAACCTTCAAGACCATTACATTCTCCTTGCCTCCTGACTCTCCTGGCTTTATTGATCTTTGAGAATGTACTGTTGTTACTGGACTCTGCTTACAACCTCGGCTTCCTCTAAGAACTAACAAGGCCATTTGAGCTTCCCAGGAAGGCAGAGTGGTGATTATAATGCCGAAGATGTGGTCCGGTCAAGTGCTAAAGAAGCCCAAAGACAGGAAAGTAAGAAACTGAGGAAGTTGGGAGCCCTGAGTGACAGCTCAGGCTTTACTCGTTGCCTTGGGCAAGATCCTGATTGGTCAATTCAGACTTTCTCTGGGCAAGGAGAGGACAGTAGGTGCCGTGCACAGTCCTAGGGTCTATCCTGAGAAAGGCTGTTCTGAGTCTCAGGGAGACCTGGGTTTGGGCCTTTGGGCCTGACCTCTCACACCGAATTGCATGTGAACTTGAAGTCATCTCAGCTCTCTGGGACTTGCTTTCCATCTGCAAAAGGAAAGATCTATTCTACATTCTGTATCTATAAAATAAAGGCATATTCTATATTCATAAAATTATTTGGGGGAATAAACAAAAAGAAAGAATTTAAAACAAAGGGCCTGATTGTGTTCAAGGCATTAGAGTTAAAATCATAGTGAGTTATAGAAGAATTTCTCTGAGGTTCTGTGTCCTCTATAAAGTTGATTATGACAAGAGTTCCCACTTTCAAAGGCTTTGGGGAAATTACCTTAACCACTTCCTGAGCAGTCACTGGCACAAACAAAGTTCTGCGTAAGTATCATACCTTTTTCATCATCCTGTCTTCTGGCTTGACAACTGCCCCTTCCCCTGTACACACATATGGTCGCTCTCCAATACCCAGATCAAATTTTCCAAAAAGTCTTGCAAAGCAAATTCCAAGTGAATATCCCCACTTCCCAGGGGGTGAGCCTTCTGTTCTTTCGTCCTGAGGTCATGAGGCTGACTTCACCTTTCTCTAAGAACAAAGCCATTAGCCTAGTGTGACATTTCCATCTCCCTCAGAAAAGTGAGAAGATGGCTAAAAATATGACTAGCTGTTTCACACCTAATTGGCTTCCTCTTGAAGAAGTGGTGTGCCTCTGTCCTTGTGTGGAGCCTCATTTTCACTCGTGGTCACCTTGTCTCAAGAGAAGCGGAGCCGAGATTGAAAAAAGCCGGGGAAGGGCACGATCTTGCTCAGAGGTTGAGGAAGATTCATGTTCGATGAGAAGCAGCAAAGAATAGGATTGGCAAGAGATTAGGATGAATTTGACAGCAGACCTCAGCACAATGAGGTTTTAAGAAAAACTCATTGGTCAACGTAACAAGCAAAACCTGAGAACAAGTGGATGTCCAGCATCACCAAGAGGCAGCAAAAGGAAAATCAATAGAGCAGTTTTGTTTTCTTGTACAAATCTCTGACGCCAAAGATGTTTCTGTAACTGGGATTCTGTTCTTATATTTTAAAAGACTGAACAGTTTCATGCAATAAAAATATGTGATTACATATGCATGTCTGACATGGGTAATTAGATTTCACACTTCAGGAGACAAATAAGTTGTTGAAGGATATTTGGAAAACAATTCTTCTGAATGGATATCATTTCCCAACAAGCCAGCCTCCCCATGAGCTTTCTTGCCGGGGAGAAAAGACGGGCATGCCTAGAGGGCCATTGAATAAGGCAAGTTCATTCTCAATTATACTGATCATCTCTTACCCCTGATTTATGTGGTAGTTAATGCTTGGAATCTATTCTTGGTGGATCCCAAACTAAGGAATCTGAAGAAACACGGCGCAGAGTACATTCTGTTTTCTAGAATGGCTTAAATATCTCTCTAGATGTTCTGAACTCAAATATTAAGATGATTCGAAGTAAACATCATTTTCTCTTCAAGTGTTCTAGGCCTGAACAAACTGGATAAGGACCACCACTGGGGAACTCTGGTTTTTAAAAACAGAGTTCCAGGCAATAAGCTTTGGTTTAGACTATAGGCTTGCTTTCCTAAGGTCCTAGCTAGCTGCTTCCAGAAAGAGTGGTCATTTTTATTTGGTTAGTTTTTCAGAGTGGAATGCAGTTCCTCATTAAAAGTAGGACGTGCCTTGGAAGGGGATTGGCAAAAAGATTTTATCACTCTTAAAAGAAAATTGTATCTTCAGAGAAAACATAATTTGAGAAGTCTCAAAGGAAAGGCACTTTGTAGAGGACTTTTAAGAAAGCCCCAAAATACATGTTTGGCCCAACAGACAGCATTTTTGTATTAACTTGTACAAATCAAATAGAAGTATTTGAATGAAAACATTTAGATCTTGACTTCATTTGGAAAAATGTTTCTTTTTAAAGATTTATTTATTTCATATGTTTAAGTGTTTTGCCTACATGTATGTGTGGATACCACATGCATACCTAGTGGCCATGGCGATCAGAAAACAAGAACAAAAACCCATTAGATCCCCAGAAACTGGACTTCTATGTGGTTCTGAGCTACCTTCTTGGTAGTAGGCCTGAACCTGGATCTTCTGTGAGAAAAAGTGCTGTTAATTGCTTGTTATTTCTCCAGTCCTAGGTTGTTTTCTTTTGAGATCTTTGTCTTCATTGTATTTTATAAGATTAGAACTATAGTCAATTTTGAGTTGATTTTTATAATAAACCTTTTATCAAACTAAAGTCTTAGCAACTCCATGTGTTCCTTAGCCACTCATTGAGTTAAAATCTACTGGCTTCAGTTAAAATGTTTATGGACTCCCAGGACATTGTCTCTGTCTGCTAGGGTCAGATGTCAGCTCTTGGCTCACATGGGGTATAATGTTCCATATTCATGTGGTATCCAGAAATATCCAGAGAAAAAAAAATGTGGTTGTAGCTCCAATTACTGTAAGTACTCAAGAAAACTTTTAAGGACATTTTTGTGAAGAATAAGAGAGAGTATGATGTTCTACTGGTTGGGAACTTTACCAAAACCACTTCTTTGAATTTCTACAAGAACTGATTTTGGTAACATTCCTATTTATATGGGGGCCACTACCAGCTGTAACTGTTTCAAGGGATGCAAATGCCTTCTTCTGCCTTCCCTGGGCACCAGGCATGCCTGTGGTTCATAGACAGAGAGACATGCCAGCAAAACACCCATCACATCCCACACACATACTCACAGAGAGAGAGAGAGAGAGAGAGAGAGAGAGAGAAACTAAGGTCTGGTTGGAATTAAAACTCAGTTAAAATTCCAGGTCAAAGCAGGAAAGGGATATGACAATGGTAGACTTCACAATCAACTGCACAACCAACAGCCACGGACTATTTCCAGCCTTACACACTCCTTTGCAACAATCTCTGTCTACCAAAATGTAGACTCCTATAGGAGGAAGAAGACAAGAGGCAGAGGGTAACAGTATGCATGAAGTACAATGATATGTGCATGAATATATCATAATCCTCCCGGTTTGTTTTTTGTCAACTTGGCACACGCTGGAGTCATTCGCAAAGAGGGGACTTAAATTGAGAAAAATCCCTCCACTAAACATATTGGCCTATGGGCACACTGGTGTGTGTCTACTTGATTAATAATGATTAATGTGTGGCCTTAAAGCCCATCTAATTGGGTGGTGCCAACCCTGAGCAAGTGGTCCTGGGCTTTATAAAAAACGCAGACTATGCAAGTAATGATTAAGCCAGTAACAGACATCTGCGTCAGCCCTGCCTCCAGGTTTCTGTCTCCAGGTTCCTGCTTCCTGTTTCCTGCCTCCTGTTCCTACCTCTCAGTTCCTGCCTCTAAGTTCCTGCCTCCAGGTTCCTGCCTCTAAGTTCCTGCCTCCAGGTTTTTACCCTGACTTCCTTTCCCTCAGTGGTAGAGTATGACCTAACACTTATAAGATGAAATGAGCCCTTTCCTCCCCTAGTTGCTTTTGGTCATGGTCTTTATTACAACAATAGAAACACTAAGACAATAATGGAAGTCACTATTTTGTAGTAGGTGACAATAGTGACTTTTAGAATTATGTAGAAATCATATTTTCTCCTTGAACAAGTATGGTCCTTTCCTGATAATCCTGATGAATAGACTACAATAAAGATGATTTTATGAGATTTTCAAGGGTAGATCATAAAAATAAATGTGATTTCTATAGTCTCTTCAAGAGATTCTTCAATAATTCAGACACAGCCTTTTAGCTGACACTTGTTGTAAAAAGCAAATTGTATCTACCAGGTCCAAATTGTAAGTTTACAAATGAGATAAATACCATTGCTTTAAGTCATTAAATTTTGTGACAATTTGTTGTCTTTTAATAGTAGCCATGAACACTATAGAAAATATCAACTTTATATTTAGAATCACAAAGGGCAAGGTTATAGCCTTGTGAATATATACATATGCACACATCTCTTAGTCTACTTTCCATTGATACAACAAAACTCCCAAAGCTAGGAAATGTTTAAAGAAATGAGCTTTTATAGCTCACAGTTTTTGAGATCTTCAAGCCTGTTGGGCTCTGGTGAGAACCTTCCTGCTTTATCACGTCCATGGTAAACAGCTCCATGGTAGGAACACTCGCAAAAGGAGAGATCAGGTGGGAGGGCAAGTTGCTCTTTTGCAGCAATTTATTCTTGAGGTAAACAACTAGGGTTCAGGAAGAACCATATTAACTCTTTCTAAGGGCAGTGCTTCCAATGACTGAACCACCTCAATAGGTGAGACTCGGCCACTCTATACCATGTGCCAAAGCTCAAACACATGGATCCTCTGTGAATAAACAGTATTAAAGCCATACATTAGGTGCATGCATGCACATAAATACACAGGTGTGGAGATCCAGAACACATGACAGTAGTGTTAAGGAGAAAGAACCCTAGACATATGCCTCCTTTGTTGTGTGGCCCAACCCATTTAAGGTCAGAAGTAAGGACTCTGCTGCATATGAGCGCTTAAATTCCTTCTTTCCTCTGGTGACAAACAGAAGCAGCAGTCAAGATTCTTCAGTGCTATGCATGTTTTCTTATATTTCTTCTCCATGTGCTTCTTCTTGCATGTCATGTGGTTCTCAGGTGCTATTATGTATAAGGTACTGTGATCTGCTGTCAATCCATAGAATGTGCTAGATCACTCAGACTGCCATTCAGAGTTCCCAATTTGCATCCTGGACATTAAAGATAGGCATGTTATCCAAACAAGCCCATTTGTATGTGCCTGAGTATGAATACTGGCCTTGGAAAAGAGATGTCTTATGTGGTTGAATTATTAGTCTCAGTTCCTCCTCCTTACAATTATGCCTTTTGTTATTTATCTATAGGATTCCTCCAATAAGCATTTAGAATGCATTTTTTGCCCCTTAACTTTGGACTTGGTCCCATGGCTTACTTTGACCAATGTGATAGTTGTAAGCATGATGCAAGCAGGAGCTTGAAATAGGCTGTGCACTGGAACTTGCTCATTTGTACCTCTGCTTTGATTTGAAAAGGCCTTCCTTGGAGAAACATTTTCTCTTCATCTACAGCAGATGAAGAGAATGAATGAATACATATGAACAGCTCTGCTGTCTCAGACTAAAGACAAGCTTCCCAACAGTCAGCCCCCACATTGATAAGAAATAAATGTTACTTAGAATTATCAACTTTGTAATTGTTCTATTTTTTTCAATAGGTAACTAACATTTTCTTTCTATAAAGTTGCTCAGACAGGCAACATAAATTCAGATTACCAGTGGCTCTCTTAAGGAGAATGAAGTCAGGTAAGGGACTATCAGAACCATGAGGTGGAGAGAAAAGCAAATGCATTGTGCCCATGGAGGCAGCCACTGTCTACAGAATTTGGATTGATCTTTAGAGATTCCATTTACCAGACAAAAGAGTTCCTTGACTTTTCTTTTTTGAATAAGACAATTTGACAAAGAGAGAAAGAAAGAAAGAAAGAAAGAAAGAAAGAAAGAAAGAAAGAAAG
>LOEQ01000680.1:117863-127967 GCA_001685075.1 Bramus lutescens | reverse complement strand
CTGGGTTTTGATTCTACTTCATGTACTGGCTGTGTGGGAGCCTAATCTGTTTGGGTGCTCACTTTCCTAGACCTGGATGGAGGCGGGAGGACCTTGGACTTCCTGCATGGCAGGGAACCCTGACTGCTCTTAGGACTGGAGAGGGAGGGGGAGGGAAATAGG
Organism: Bramus lutescens; assembly: GCA_001685075.1. Lineage (NCBI taxonomy): Eukaryota > Metazoa > Chordata > Mammalia > Rodentia > Cricetidae > Bramus > Bramus lutescens. The sequence continues at coordinate 127,805 of LOEQ01000680.1, read as the reverse complement.
AGGAGGTGGAAATTTTTAATAAAAAAAGTGATTATCTTTAAAACTAAAAAAAAAAGATTGTTGAGACATGTCCTCCTTCTACAGCTTAAGCTAACTTAGAATTTCTTATGTTTTGCAGGCTAATTCTTGACAATCCCTCAGCCTCAGCCTCCTGAGTCTTGTGAGTTATGTGTCCTCTACATATTGTGGTTACAGGTCCTTTGTTATGCCCACATACTTTGAATATTAGCAGCCAATCTTGGTTTTCCATTTTGACAGTGCTTACTCAAAAAGAATTGCCTTTTGGCCTTTTTTTCTTAAAGTTTATGGTTTTTAGATTTAATATTTTAAAACAGTTTTGCATTTCAGTGTAAACTTTAGAGTTTATCTATAGATCCTACATATAGCTTTGCTTAGCAGATTTTTAAAAAATATTTATTTATTTATTATGTATACAACATTCTGTCTGTGTGTTTGCCTGCAGGCCAGAAGAGGGAACCAGACCTCATTACAGATGGTTGTGAGCCACCATGTGGTTTCTGGGAATTGAACTCAGGACCTTTGGAAGAACAGTCAGTGCTCTTAACCACTGAGCCATCTCTCCAGTCCTGCTTAGCAGATTTTGAATGCATCTTAAAAGTCTAAATATCAAGAGTGTTTCCTTTGGGATTTTTCAGTTTCTTGATTTTCATCATTAGTCCAAAAATTTTTTCTGTCTTTATTGAATTACCTAGGCATCTTTGTCAAAAACCATGTGTTCATATTAGCTTTCTCGGTTCTGAATTATGCATCTCTATTTTATTTTCTTAACAATGTCATTGTGTCATTATTATTTTAGCTTCATTATAAGTCCTGAAATCAAAGAGTGAAAGCTTTTCAAATGTGTTCTTTTTTCTTAAAATATTGTTTTTCTAGATCTTTGCCTTTCAGCATAAATTTCAGAATTAATTTGTCAGCTCCGCATAGTTTGTTAGCCCTGCTAAGATCTTGACCTAGACAGCACTAGATGCAAAATTAATTTATGGACAGATTTTTATCTGGCCTTTGATGTTTTATTAATGTCTTGTTCAAAATTCTCAGCAACACTTTATGGTTTTCAATATTCAGAACTTACTTATAATTTGTTAAGATTGCATGTTACTATTTTATGTTCTTCAATTTATTTACTTATTTAGATACTTTTGAACCACTATCATCTTGTCTTGGGCTGCTGAGTGCTAAGATTTCAGGCATGCACCACCATACTCTGCATCTTTAATTTGTGTGTGCTCATGTGTGTGTGTGTGTTTGTGTGTGTGTGTGCACAAGCATTGTTGGAGGCCGAAAGAGGATGTCAGATTACCTAGAGCTAGAGGTACAGCTAGTTGTGGTCTTCCTCATGTAGGGCACCAGAACCAAGCTCAGGTCCCCTGCAAGCACAATCAGTGCTTTTAACTCTAGCCCCATCTTCAATATATTTAACAATTAATTATTAACAAATAATTAACAATTAATATATTTTAAACTGTTTTTGAGTTGTTTGTTGGTAGTATACAGAAATACAATTTTACTATTGATCTTGTACAAAATGATAAGAAATTGATCTTGATGACTGTTTTATTAGTTTTAGTTCGTTTTTATTCAGCTACTTTATAATTTTCTAAAATCATGGTCTGCAAATGAAGATTAGGTTTGTATGCCTTACAGATTTGTACGTTTATTTTTCTTTTCTTATTGCATTGGCTAAAAGAGTACACTCGTAAATGTAGGTATTGAATGCAGACTGTCTTGTCTCCTCCCAAGAAAAGGGGAGCCATTGTTTTCCATTATTAAGAATATTTGCTTCCTTTTCCCCCTCCCTTTCTGCAGCTGTTATTTGCCAGACAAAGAATGTTCATTCTTCCATATTCCCTATTTGCTGAAATACTATCAAGATGTAGTATTAAATTTTAAGTTTCCTTTTTTCTGTTCCTATGGAGAGTGTTACATTTCCCTTCTCTGTATTCTGTCAATGAAGAATTGTGTTGATGCGTTTTTCTCTTGGTTTTTCTTTTTTTTTGCTTCTTTGTTTTTGTCTTTCTATGGAACCCAGAAAGGCATTAATTTGCTAGGTAGCCTAGGCTTCCCTAGAACTTCTGATCCCACTGCCTCCTGAAGGTTAGGATTACAGGCCTGGATTAACATGCACAATCTTAGACTCACAAATGTGCAAATGTTAGATCAACATTGCTTCCTAATTATCATAATATATAATAAGTTTGTTTATCATGACACATGCAGACTGTTTTTGTTGGGTGTCAAGAATATTAAGGCTGCATGTGGTAAGCCTTAGAGCAAATTCACACACACACACACACAGACACACACACACACTCACTCACACACACACACGAGAAAAAGAGAAAGCACTGGAAAGTGAACTGATTCCTAGACCTGTCTTTTTTCATAGCTTCTCTCTTTCAGTACTTTGTCATACAAGACAAATCCCAGCTGCCTCCTCCAGTCCAGATCCAATCTCTGTCCTTTTTATTTAACAAAACCTGCAAGCCTGACTGGGGTTGCCTGTTCCCTGGCCACAATGCAGAAAGTACTTTCTATGAAAGCAGAGTGATCCAGGGGGCTCAACCTGTTTGCTTGCCTTCCATAGAACTGTGCTGTCTCTTTCCTGGTGTCTATAGGACTTCTGCCTTGATTTCTAGTTGTTTACAGGAAAGGCTCATTCGGGCACTAGTAACCACAAGAGCACCAAACGCGAAAACCACAGGCTGCTTATATTTAGCACTGTATTCCTGTATGTGTGAATGTACAGTGGGCAGCATTAACACATAGGAGGGTGTGTTATTACCATCTCACCTGTTCCACACACTTGCTTCAAAAATAAATATTTGAGGCCTAGCTATATAAATAGCACTGGTGAAATGATAGCTTTCTTAAATCAAGCAAAACACCACCAAAACAACCCCATAGCAACTCAAGCTTGTGCAGTTATCTTTAAAAATTACCCAGAAGGAACATCCAAGTGAGAGAGGGGACATGAGCAAGCCAATTAGACATGCATATGCTAATTTAGAGAATTAATGACAAAAGTGGTTTCTTAAAGATAAAAGCGAAGACAAAAACTTACTGCTTTGAAGTAAGTCACTGAGGGGAAGTAATGACATCATTAGCTGGAAACATTTAGGGCATGGCAGAGGGCTCCAGCCCAGTGCCCTGAAGAACTAACTGGTCTGGTTAAGGATTCTATGATTAAAAACAAAAACTTTAAATGTTGTCACATTAATAGGCTTCATTTACAAACTGCCAGCTAAAGTGTCTCTTGAACCACAGTCTGCTCATAGTTTTCAAGGCAAGGCAAATCCTCTCATTCTGCAGTGTGTGTATTTGGGATATATGCTAATTGGGGGCTATAAATTTGGATGGAACATGAGATGCTCTTTTTTAATCAGACATTATAAAACCACATCATTATTATAAATAGGACTGTAGTTATTTTCATATTTTCTCATTAATTCTTCCCTACTTTCCTGTATTTGAAGAAAAACAAGAAAGGAAGTTTCCCCCACAATTCACCATGTCTTTAACTTTTACTTATTTCTAAACAGCACCCATAGTTCTCAGCAGAGGCTAGAATATTTGTTCTATCTTCTGAAGAGCAAAGACTTAAATTAAAGGTTATTTTACATTCACACAATTAATTTATTTTTTCAACTTTTTCCAGTTAGTTTGGGCTTGGCAAGTGGATTTCACATTTGATGTTACCTGATTGACGGTAGGTGAAATGGAGGCTGCCTTTCTGGTTGCCATGTTGAATTCCAACTGATCCCATTCCTCATAAAGATGGAAGCTACAGTAATGGGCATTGCCAGCTCTTCACAAACCACCATACTTGATTCAAGAGCTGTTATGATGTATGTGACAAGGTGACTCTGCTCCTAAGATGAGAGGAGAATGATTCTATCAATATGATGATGGTGAAGTTAATATTAGCCCATAAATCACACTCTAATCATAAAATTATAAAGCAACTTCACGCATTTCACACAGGAGGAAGTTTAATGTAGGAGAGTTGATTCTAGCAAAATCATGGAAAAGGCTGGAGGGGAGAAGGGAGGAGAGAAGACCAGAAAGAAGCCACCCCCATGTCAGTTTCACTGCTAGAATTCTGGGAGGGGCAATTCTGAGTAAGAACTGAGAAATGTGGCCCTGGCCCAGCAGCCTGGCACACTAAGGCACTCACACATCCAGTCAGGCCCTGGCAAACAGAACCAGGAATAGACTCACAGTTTGCTGATCATTCTACAGCACAGTTGTGTTTCTTTACGTTTAAACTCATGCTCTGACATGCAAATCCACGCTTTTCATATACTTGCGCTGTATCATTTCCTCTTGTTATTGAACCTGAGATTTGATCAGAAAGATTCAAGCAGGCTTGTCTGTGCTATTCCACCCTATACTAAATCAAATGTATTAACATGCATCTACTTTTAGGGTTTCAAAAATGTGATTTTTTTGCTCTTGAGTAATTTGGCTAGAGGTAACTAATTTAATTTGATGCTGTCTATTATTTCTTGGCAATTGCTTTGCATAGTTGAAAATTCTTGCTTGGTGGGAAAATGTATGCTTCAAATTGTTTTAAGAGTAATGAAATATTTAAGAGTAGTAAGCACAACAATTAATAAAGTTGGTCCAATGTTACATTTTGTAAATGCTTAAACAGTTATGGAGTGCAGTTTTCTTTTTGGAAGCAATACTTTTTTCCTTTTTTTCTTTTTTTAAGGATCTAAAGCACTCAATTCTGGCTTTAAGTTCAGTAGCAAATAGCTCACTTGCCTGTGTGTACGCAGGACCGATGCAGTGAACTTTCTAACAAGTGTGGTGGCTCCCACTGTATGCACAGGCTTGAGTTCCCACCCACCACCTGTGCCATATTATTTCAAGTTTACCAGTTCCTATGAATGCAGAATGCAGTGCTAAATACCTGTGCATGGATGTGAGCTCTTTGAGCGCATTCAAGCACCTTCTCCACATAAGGCATTACAGGAGTTCCAAAGAAGGCTTAAATATCATTCTTATCTTCCTGTTTTTCTGTTTGACACCCCCCCCGGATTGTGTTTGTTTTGAGACATGATTTGAATTCCTGTCTTCTTTCCTCTGCCTCCCTTTGCAAACATGCTTCATCATACTTTACAGTACCATCTTTATCTTTAAGACACTTCTGATGCTTCCTTGAGAGAAAACATCATTCCTTGTTGAATTTAGTCCACTCAACTTCAGGGTCTGCACGCAGCATTGTAAATGTAGATATTTCAAGCTTGTCTCCACAGTTCTCTTTTGAATTTAGTGCTCAAGGAGTCTATGAACAAAAGAATTTGAGATGATAATAATTTAGTTGCAGAAGAATAAACATCCAGATACATTATCTTATGTCATCCACACAACTGTGGGGCAAGAACAGAGCCGGTAATAAAGCTGCCCCTTCAGAGATAAAGATACAAGACTACAAGAGTCTCAAGAGGGGCCGTCAGGCCTTAGCTGGGCAACCTAGCCTAACAAGTCACATTCACATTTTTGCCCCAGGTCTCAGAACGTTAAACTGAAGACAGAATGGTTACAATTAGTAAGCTGACTAATTCAGCAGTGAATGTAAATGAGAGTTATAGATAAATGACATTTGGTGGCATTAATTAACTGATTAAATTAAACCTGATATTTTAATCAGAATTTGTTTGTGCAAAGTGGTAGATAAAATGAAATGTTTTAACCTAGTTACTTTCAAAAATTCCAGTTACCATAACAACTTCTTGTGATTTCAATTAAAGGTGATCTTTCCTTCATATTATTTTTAGAACTTGAGTTACCATAACAACCAGATGCTGTGTATTTGATCTGGTAAATCCTTCCCAAAGAGTTAAAAAAAAAAATATGGTGTCTTTTAGAAACAATCAAAATCTGATAAGTGGTGCATCAGGAATAAATGCCCAAATGGCAAGGCAGACTTGATTTTTCAAGGAGCTCACATGTGAAATAAAAGGCCAATGAATCTTCCTTTGTATGCTAGGCTCATGATGTTTCTCAGATACAGAAATCAAAAAGAGATTATTTATCAATCGTAAGAAAGTGGAGATGTCAGGTTCTGGGGTAATATGAATTGTCAGAGACACAAAAAGAAACGATGTGAATGATGAATTCACTTTCACAGGGGTTAGGGAGTCTTCTAGAAACAGTATTTCTAGAGCTTCACCCAAGCTGGGGTGGGGGAGGCGAGAATTTGGTTCCATACAACAGATAGCACAAGAAACAGTCCCCTTCCAGTGCTGGTTACTCCCTCCCATTCTCCACAACATGGAGAATTACTAAAGGGGTCTGCTCATCTTGGGAACGTGATTCCTCACATCACCTGCCGGGCCAGCACGTTCCAAAACTCTGCAGTTAGAGGCGGAGAGTCAACGAGCTGGAGAGATTGCTCAATGCGTGAGGTGGTTGCAGCTCAAGCACCAGGACCTAACTTTGTGCAACCCTAGCACCCACCTAAGAGCCAGCTTGCCATAAATCTGCAATCCTAGCCCTGGGGAGCTGGAAGGAGGTGAATCCACAGGGCTTGCTGGCCAGCCAGTCTAGCCACAAGAGCAAGTTCGGGTTCAATGAGAGGGCCTGTCTCAGGAAATGGGTCGGAAACTGGTGGAAGAAGATAGTAATGTTCTCTGTGTGGGCCAGCACAAGCAGCTCACCAATACAACCACATCTGAACATGTGTGTGTGCAGACGCGCACGCACACACAAACACACACTCACATACTTGAGCTTCCACTCTTTGGGGAGGATGGAAGGGTTAAAGCATAGGCAAAGACAGAGGGAGAACAGGAGGGAGGTGTGTCGGAAAATCCTTCTCCTAGGCAGCCATATGCCCCTGGTAAGATAGTAAGAAAAAAGTAGGTGTAAGTTAAAAATGTTCGTGGCTACCCACTTCCAATCATGGGACATATTCCTGACATACTGACTCCAAGTGCCCAGTAAAGTATGCTCCAGAAAATTCCCCCATTCCTGGAATTGAAGTTGTCACCTGTTTGAGGTAAACTGGCCCTTCTGGACAGAAGTCTCACAATAGTTAATGGGCTGCTGTCTACAGTGGACAAGATACACGTCTGGCTGCCCTGAAGGGAGGGCCAGGCTGTCCACTAAGTGACAAATAAAGACGGCCTCTACCTGGGATCTCTCTCTGCCCATAAAAAGCAAAGGAGAGACATGATTTTGCCCAGTCTGGCCGCAGAAGCAGTAGATGGATGGTCCGAGTGTCAGCCGTGGATTCCAGGTTTAATTATCATCCTCTTGCTTAATGAGGTTTAGGGAGGAGGAGGTGGGGGATCGGTGTACGCTGGTGTGGCTAGGGTTATTTAATTAAAACACAATAAAGCTGCCAGCTGCCACTGGTTAACGATCCGGAACCCACCCAGAAGTAAGCCCAGCACGTAGTCCTTGCTAACCTGTGCTGAGGCTCCCTTAGCGCCCCACACCAAGGCGCCTTTCCACTCAAGCTCGCTGTGGCTGCAAACAAAACGTGAACAGGCAATCCTAGAGTTAAAGGGCCCCGCAAGGCCCATTACAAACGGCAAACAAAACAGCCCATTTGTCCGCTCATCGGGTGCTTTTGCTTTGGGACTGAAACAAAGCAAAACAACAATAATAACAACAATGTTCCTTTGGAACTGGTCAGAGGCAGGAGCTGATTAGAGATTAGTCAGAGGTGAATGCTCATCCACTTCATGTCCTGCCAGCCTAGAGCAGTGGGCTTCTCCCAGGCTGTACAGGCTGGCATCAGAACGGCTGCCAGCCCTGATTTTTCAAGGCTTGCCTGTTTTTAATAATCACCTCGGTTAATTTTTTTGTTTTGTATACTTTTTTTTTCGAGACAGGGTTTCTCTGTGTACATATTTTTTAATATCGCTTCTTTGGGTATTATGAATAAATTAGTTTTTGCGTCATTGTAAAATGGGTTTTAGGGGATTGTTTTGATGAGAAACATTCTCTTCTGTTGTGTACCAGAACAGAAGATAGAGAAATGTCCCTCCGTGAGGAGCTTTTGTTTTGATACAGTTCTCTGTGGCCCACCAAGGGCCAAAGCCTGCCTAGGATTCCCCCTTAGAAACACCTGAAACTCAACAATGGAACCCAGCCACAGCACATCTGGAAAGCAGAGGTCGGACGCTGGTGAGCTACGGGATAAGCTGCTATTATTGACACACAAACGTGGGACTTGAGCCAAGAGTCCTCCCTTGCTACTTGATTGCGTTCACATACTCTTCAAAGGAAGTCTTTGCCTGGGCCTGTGTGAGGCTTATAAGAATCCTATTCTGGGGAATCCTCAGACAAGGCAGGACATTAGTCACCCTACCTGAAGTCACTGGTTCACACTCTTTGGACCTCTCTTGGTGTAAGTTGGCGACACCAGCCCGTAGTCTATCTAGACCTACCATAACTTAGATAGGGGTAACTAACATGTCTTGGGGTTCCCTGCACATGGCTTAGGACCATGTCCTCAGTTTATCCTCCTATGGTGCCTACGAAAGGGCTGAAGAGTAGGCTAGTCTCCCCTCAGCCTCCAGTCATTGTGTGTCTCAGACTTCTGAAAGCCTCTATTCAGCAGATTAAGATTCTCCCTTGACTTCGGAAGGTCCTTTTAAGTCCACCAACTGGGCTGGCCTTTGATTAAATCATCTTTGCAATTACATTTATTTGCATTTCTAATGTACAATTTGCATGTCAATTGCTTATGTCTAATTCAGATTGACTCATTTTATCCATATTATTTGGGGAGGGGTGAGAAACTGGGGAGAAATTGCTGGCTTCTAGTTCTGACCTTGTCATTTACGTTGCTTTGCTTTCTGAAGAGTGGAAATGGTGTGCTGAGTTGAGTTGTATCCTCTCAAAACTATATAGTGAAGCCACAACCTCCAACACCTCAGAATATAGCCTGATTTAGAAACAAGCTAATTGAAATGCCCAGCTAAGTTAGTGTTCAGACTTGCTCTTCCAACTCAAATTCATCATCTTCAGCTAAGGCACACACCTAGTGCAAAGTGGTATATTCCCTCATGAATAAAGGGACCTGAAGACAGACAAACACAGAGAGAAAATGCCTGGGAAGACTTGGTCACAGGATTAACAGTCCAGAACTGCTGGAGGCTGTCCCCAAAGACAGTGAGAGAGAAAATACAATGAAGAATCTTTCTCTAATACCCACAAAAGGAGTATGGCCCTCCAGGACCTTAAGCTTGTGTTTTGAGTTTTTAGATTGTGATTTCTGTTCAAAAATTATTTCTGTTAATACACTCTGTTTGCAGTCATATTTATGTGTAGTAAGATTATAAATTTGTTATTATATGTATTAGTTAAATAAGACTTGTTGGGAACATGAATGTCCTTGTTCCTACAAATCTCAAGGGAATACAGGAATATTAATAAGCACCAATGATTATTCTTTCAAAGAAAAGAACATGTAACATTGTCAAAAAGCTGGGAACTGAAAGTGATTATACTCTAGCGAACTGTATTCTCTGTTGAGCCAGGCCATACCAAGTTCTTATAACCAGGACCAGAAGTGGCTAGTAATCTAAATAATAGCCAAGGGCTCCCACAAGCTCTCACAACCAGGACTAGAGATGGTTAACAGTTCAAATGACTTCTTTGCTATCTTAGGACCAAGACCCAGCCCGATCCCTCCCTAGGCCCTTAAGCTAATACAAGTAGCCTATCTCCAGAGTGTGTCCTCTTTGAAGGAATGGTTTGTACCCTGAGTTCACTTTCAATCTAACTATGCACCCTTGTGCAGTGGAGATTGTATTACACCAGGAAACTTTTCTTCCAGATTGTACTCTGTTTTAAACATGCTGACAATAAACTGCCTGGCATCAGATGCTTTAGAAGTCTTGATCCAGGGCTGGAGAGCTGGCTCAGTGGTTAAGAGCATTGCCTGCTCTTCCAAAGGTC
>LOEQ01000680.1:107144-117799 GCA_001685075.1 Bramus lutescens | reverse complement strand
CTGTAATGAGATCTGGTGCCCTCTTCTGGCCTGCAGACATATATACAGACAGAAGATGGTATACATAATAAATAAATAAATAAATATAAAAAAAGAAAAGTTTTGATCCAGGTTGAGGAAGTCAGTATGAACAAGTATTCATTCTCACTTTTTCCAAGTTTGCATCCCTGCCTTGCCTGACACCTGCGGAGACCTAGCAAACAAGGACTTCAGAAGACTTTCCTGATAAATAAACAAGTAAGCTTTTGTTTTCTAGCTGTGAAAGTATCTGACGGTACTTATGGATCATTGATGAATAAAAAGGAAAAATAGTAGAGGGATCAATGGGTTGACAGAAAATTTTGAAACCCAGATGACCAGAGTATGATGGTTAATCCTGATTGAAAACTAGATTGGAGACTCATATAGTACACTGGATATATATCCCTTAGGGTGTCTCTGGGTATCATAACCTGTTGTAGGGGGCACAATCACCCCATAGTTTGGGGGCCAGATGGAATACAAGAGGAAATAAGGAAGTTCTCAGACATCCCCCGCCTCCTCTTCTTTCTCCTCTTTTTCTCTTTAGACACCAATTTTTGAACTGCCCTTTTTATTGCATCTTCCCAAACAAACCATGGGCTCAAATGAAACTTCCCCCTCTAAACCGCTTCTCCTGGGTATTTGTTACAGCAGAGAAAAGCTTAACCATCCAGTCAGGTGGCACATGGCTGCTTTAGGAAATCCTACAGCCAGTAGTTACACGCCCACTAGGGCGTGGCCTCTTACACTATTTATGCCTATGTAGAGCATGCATCTGGCCTCTTTTCCAGCTCTGGGATCCAGTTTCTGCTCATTGTTCCAGCAGAGGATTCTGATTTGTGAGTCTACCCCTAAATAAATAACTGTCTATTTTTCTCATTTCTGAGCTAGTGTGGGATTTCTTTTAAGCATCCTTCTTCATCTGGCGCCCAGCACTCAAGAGAAAGAGGCAGGCAGATCTCTATGAGTTCAAGGACATCCTGGTCTACAGAGTGAATTCCAGGACAGCCAAGGCGACACAGAGAAACCCTGTCTCAAAAAAACAAAGAAAAGAAAAGAAAATTCTAACGGCTGGAGAGTGAGGAGTCAGACTTCTCTCCTTGCTTTGTTATAATGCATGACAGCCGCAAGTTACTTCAGACTTTCATCTTTTTGATCCCTATTTCATCTCAAATGAATAGACTCTGTAACATTATTGAATAAGCAAAGACTGAAAAGCACATTGGGCAGCTCTGTGACCTGGAGCTACATGGCCCAGAGCCTTGCACACAATGTAAGCCCTGTCTCTCAGTTTCCCTGCCCTTATCCTTCTGGCTGTCATCTGAGACCAAGACTTGAAAAAGTTGTTGGCTCGATGGGACTGGAGTTCTTGCCAACTGTTTGTTGGGGAAGAGGGGACCATGCAGACAACCCCTTTCCTCTGTCAAACGCGTTCACTCCCAGTTCAGAAAACGTTTCTTGCTGTTTTTTCCTGAAGAATAAAGGAACTATGACTCCAACCAGCCTTGGTTTAAACTCTCATTCCTTTGTTTTTCATAAGAAACAATTTGATAGCTATAATTATTCCGGCAAGCCCAATTATTTTCACAATATGTCTGTAGCTGTTGTTGCATGGATCAGTGTATTTGCTACAGTAAAAATCACTCTGCCCCTACCATGTTGAAGACATGAACAACTGAGTGCCAGATTGCAGAACAGAGGCTTTGCTTACAGTGACTGTGAGTAGGCATATCTGGTTTTGGAAAAGCATAGGGCTGAACCACTTACACCTGGGAAGACCCTGGTTTGCAATTACAATTCAGCCATCCTCCAGGATTAAGCCTATACTCATTGAAATATTTGCTTGAAAATGAGAACCTACAGCCTTCAACTATGACTGCCCTTTTACCCAATGACTTTATTTATAGACATTCATCTTAAAGAAATACTCAAGTGCACAGTAATGCAATAATTTGCATAGCAAGTGTATTCTGCAGAGGGTTATTTATAGTTATTCTTTTTAGCAAAACCCTAAATTCCAATAATAGACAATTAATTCAGTAAAATATGGCTCATCTCTATAATTACACAGGACTGGTGACCATTTAGCTGAGCTTCCCTGCCGTATTATGAAAGTCCCTTTGAGTTATGGCATCAGATCCAAGAGCAATTTGCCATCTATCCATCTCTTCCCATCTCCCTCTTATTTCCTGCTACATCTTGGGCTTTGATAGAATCCATGACATGGAATTCCCTGGAAGTATCCACAGTCTAATGGAAAATGAAGACTTCTAAGGGACACTACCCTTCTTGGCTTAGGTTTTTCTCTAGTTTTTATCTCATCAATCAAGTGACATCTGCCTCCTTGTTGCTCCTTAATCACCAAGAACAACTTGGCCGAGATTTTAACTGGAAACATCACTGCTAAAATCCAAGCCTCTTTTTTTTTAATTGTGATTGATGTTCTCCTAAAAACACATCCATCTTATACCTGTAACCACACCTCAAAAGACCTAGGAACCATCTGCTAAGGACTATGTATGCAGTGTACACAGAAGTGTGATATCCTTGCATGTATGTTATTATACTATCTGTTCTTGCTATTAATCTTAAGTAGGGTCTTTTAAAATTGGCAGTGTATAGCTGGTGCCACATGTGTCTCCCTGCCTCCCCACATCCTCTCCTCATATTTGACCACCAGGTGCCTCATACTTGCTAGGCAAGCACTCTACCACTGGGCTACATCCCCAGGTCTATGGGCCATATTTTCAAATGCACACATACATCACTAGTTCCCATGAGTGAAAGAATGCAAATTGCTTCTTTTGCCCTATAATCTTAAAATGGAGATTGAACAGCACTTCTTAACAGTTGGTGATCATTCCAGATTAGGATTTGTTCAATCTCAGCTCTTTGGACCAGATAATTCTTTGCTGTGATCAACTGATCTGTATTATACAGGATGTTAGTCAGTGTTCCTGTTCTCTATGTATGAATGCCAGTCCCTCCCTTGTAGTTGAGACAGTCAAAATACGTCAGGGCCAAACGCCCTGAAGAAGACAAAATTGTCCCAGATGGAAATCATTCCATTAGATTTTTCTTATGATAGTTGCATTGTGCTTTCTCAATTTAGAAAAGCTGAGGCTAATTCTCCCCAGAACCTTAACTCTTGGATGGCTCCAGGCTACCAATAGGCATAAGACTTGGAATTTCGGATGAAGCCCCAATGGTTATGCTCTGAGATTTTTCTCAGTGAAGAATGCAAGGTACCTTGACAAACCGTGCTCATTGTTCTGGTTATGGGTCGCCTTATTAGTATGCACAGCACCCAAGACAAGCTCCTAAAATCTACTCCTTACTCAAGTGCTGAGTCGTGTGTGATGTGCACCTGATTTCCTTCTCAGTTCCTGGTCTCTCTCTCTTCAGACTCACAGTTTGCTCAGGTGGTTTTGCTAGCCTCCCAAACTGAACAATTCTAATCCTCTAAATGAATCCCTTATTCTAAGCCACGTGTAGCAGTGGCCCTTCAAATATGGCCGCAAGTGTGGGTTTCAGGTTATAGCAACAGTCTTGAAGAATACCAAGGGCTTCACAGATTTATTCATTTGTAGATAATCTATGCCAAATTTGGTGTCTCCTTCCCTCTTGTCAAAGGCCCACTCAGAGTTGGATAGAACAAAACCAGCCTAAGCCAGTGAAATGTGAGAAGAGGCTTGCTTTTTGGTTTTTGAAAATAAGGATCGGCCGATCTCTATACCACTTATGATAAGGACAAATGTGTTGTATCAGTTGGTGCTGGTAGCCATTGTGTGACAGTGTAGGGAGACAGTTTAGGATAAAGCAAAGTCAGAAGAAGACAGAACCTAGGCCTGAAATTGTCTGCATTACGTAATCAGTCATCTCTGAAGCTTTCCCGACTACTTGAGATAATCAAGCTTCCTTTTGAATAAAACAACAAATGTCCCTAGGGTTTAAGCCAGTCTAACTGTAATTGTTATATTCTTTAACTAATTTATTATTTCTATTTATTTTGGGGCATGCTATGGAATAATCCTTCTGTATAGTGTGAATATATATTACTCTCATTAGTTAATAAATAACCGACTGGCTGGTAGCCAAGCAGGAAGCATAGGTGGGACAGCCAAACTTAAAATATTGGGAGAAAGAAAGGCAGAATCAGAGCAGTCACCAGCCAGATGCAAGAATGAGTTAGACACACAAAATGGAATAGTGGTAAAGGCCATGTGACAGGATGTAGATTAATAGAAATTGGTTAATTTAAGTTGTAAGAGCTAGTTAGTAGTAAGCCTGAGCTATCAGCCAAGTATTTATAATTAATATTAAGCTTCTGGGGGGTTCTGGGGGGAACTTGTGGGTGGGACAGAAACTTCTGCCTTCAGGGGCACATAAATGTGGGTGCATGCATGTCATGACGCACATGTGGAGGTCAGAGGATATGCTTGCAACTGCTCTTCTATCCTCTTTAAGAATCTGTGGACTATTCAGGTTGTCAGGCCCATGCACAAGTGCCCTTACCCACTGAGCCATCCTCCTGGCCCTAGAAGTGCTACATTCTTAAAGTAACTTTAGAGTCTGATTTAGACTCTGGAATCAGAGTATAATTATGTATTAAATGTGTGTTTCATATACACACATATTAACAATGATTTGATTCAGTTATCCAGAGAAGAATCTATTTATTTTCCAGCTGTAGTAGATGGTTCCTAATCACATACAATTGTAAGGTTGGTTGGCCTTACTTTGTTACTTCCCCCAATTTTGGGATAAGAGGCCAGTCAGGTCTTGCTGAGCTTTCTGAGCTCATAATTTGTAATATTTCTGAGTTAGAAGTAAAAGTCAAACCAAATGCAGCAGAAGCCCCTGAAATTAAGGCAAACATAGTCTTTCCATTAGGGTCAGGAGTTATCTGGAAATTTTGGGCCTTCCACGTTGTGAGCAACAGCTGGTAGTCCTGGGCCACTCATGAACAGCAGGAAGCAATCGTCCAATAACAGAAGCAGCCAGGTAAAAATCCTCACAGGATAGTCTACATTCTTCGATACTGCATGGATACGCCCATGTTTGATGTCTCAGTCTAGGAGACGGTGGGATGAAATGGAGTCATGGAGGGGGAGGGGTGCTGCTGCTGATAACAGGTGCCAGTCTCCACAATGAGCGGGATGGGGAGAGATGGACTCCTGGCTGAATTGTCTCCAAGATGAGCGGGGTGGTGAGGAGATGGAGTCCTGGTTGGATCCCATCTTCATTTTCTTCCTCTGCCCAGAATATTCTCATTGGGACACCATGGTCACAGCCCTAAAGAGTGTCTGGTCAAGAATCTTGGCGTCAGACAAAGCCTTGGACCTCGGTAGCCTTGAAGTCTTCTCCATGAAATGAGAACAAAGCCTTCAACCTTCATGTATGGCCCTGGGCAGAAACAGAGCAAAGAACATTTCTTTTCTGTCTTCTCTTCCACCTCCTTATTAGTCCACTGACCTGTCCAGCCCACTGCTGCCTCCTGATGGCCATTGACCAGCTCCTTCAGTTTAGCTAGAGGGTTAATCTTGTCTGCAAGCGCCCACACTCGGAAAGCCGGAAGCGCTCAAATTAGAAAAGGCCTGTGGTCCAGGTTCTAGGAAAACTGTGAGCACTTCTTGACTCTCTAGGTAGAAGGAGGGCTATAGGCCACCAGGCCAGGATGTTTCCTTTTCCATGAAGACATAGAGCAATTGGGAAAGCTTCCTTCCCTTATGTCACTGATGCCTTTCCCATGCTTTCATGTCATGCCGGATTCAGACCCCTAAGCCTAAAGTTTCAACCCTGGTCACACCAATGATTGTCAAGTTCACTCACACACTAATACCTTTAAAGAAGTACAATATCCACATGGTGGTGATCCAGCCACCCTGAGCTTGATCCTGCTCTCATGCTGATTAACTGTGACTGCAGATAAACCATTTCAGCTCAGTTTCCTTCGACACTTAATTGGGGGATTATCTCGCACTGTCTCAGATCCAGTATCATTTGTGGGCAGAGGTAAAATGAGAGCATTATGAAAAGGGCCCTCCTCTGGCCTGTTTTAAGGATTCAATGTCTTTTAGACCAGATAATCCCATAAAAGCCTCAGCTTCCTCAAGAGCCAGATGAGTATGCTAAGCCACACCACTGAGGTGGAGCCTGTATTTAGCTAATTGAATATCATTATGTGCTTTGAAACTGTCCCTGCATTTCAATAAACTTGTCTCTTACTAAGAAAGAAATGTATATAATCTTTCAAAAATGTGCTATGAGAAAGCAGCTGCCTTAAGAATATTTCTGCAGAGGCACCAATTGTTTGGGAATTGGGATGCATTTTGCCACTTATGAAAAGAAGCAAAGAGACTCTCTCTCTCTCTCTCTCTCTCTCTCTCTCTCTCTCTCTCATTATGTGAGACACAAATACATTTACAGATGAGAAGAATAAATGTTTTTGTTGCACACGCCTTGCAGAGGTGTGGCACACACCAGATTATGACAATAACTGCTGGAGTAATAGCTGCAGCTGCAGCCTTTGTAAAGTGATCCACAATACCCTACTCTAGTAGGCAGAACCACGTGCCCACATCACTTCATACAATGAGGATGTCCTAATCCTGTGCTCCATGAGCTCTGGGCCAGACATGGCCATGTCACAGTAGCAGGATCAAGCTAGAATAATCAGAGTCTTGGGGGGAAAAATCCCGCACAACACGTCACAATCTCTCTTAGACAAAGCAGGCATGTGAACCTGCTAGTCACAGGCAACTTCTTTGGTGAATTGCCAAGAAGAAGCACGTGGCAAACATTCCATATGTTGCCCAAGTTTCCTTAGGGTCATAAACCACTAGCAGGAAAGCTAGATTTGGGTGAACATGGAAGATGCAGCAGGGTTTATGCAGTTACACTTCTTTGTTCATTTATTCCACAAATGTTTGCTGAGTACCAGGCCCAGGACATGAGAAGAAATACAGTAGGGAGCTAAGCAAGGGAGGCAGACACTGAACAAATAAAAGAAGAATTAATTCATTGCAACTGTGAACATTTCTTTGACAAGACCTGACTGCTGTGTGAGTAACACACTGGCTTTTCTCTTTGAAAGCTGAATTATACAAGCTTGCAGTCACTGTGTGCTCACTTTGATTACAACCAAGAGACATGGGAGTTAGTACCAGAAAAACAGGAGTTCCAATGAGGATTTCTGGGGTTTTGTTTGGTTTTTGTTTTTCAAGACAGGGTTTCTCTGTGTAACAACCCTGGCTGTCCTGGAACTAGCTCTTGTAGACCAGGCTGGCCTCGGACTCACAGAGATCTGCCTGCCTCTGCCTTCCGGGTGCTGGAATACGTCTTCCTGGCTTCCTCTGAGGATTTCTAAAACTCATCTTTTAATGATGTATTTGATAGCATGTTCCTGTCGCTGAATATTCAGAATGTGTCAGGGAAACTGCCAAAGCCACATTCTCAATTCATCAAGCAGTAAAAGCTAAAGGCAGATGAGGCAGAAAATCCCTTTCCATAAAGACAAGTGCATACACCTCTGTACTGGAGTAGGTACATGGTCAAGAAGATAGCTCAAGGACCAAGCTGGCTGGGTTCAAGTTGGTTTCCACCACTCACTAGCCACAGAAGGCAACTTACTCAAACTCTCTGAAGCACAGTTGCCTCCACTATAAGGTGGAAATGACTCTATTATTTTCCTTGCAGGGTCATTCAGTTGTACAGTACTTGGGTACAAGTGAAGCTTTCCAAACAGCATCAACATCACACTAAATGTTCTGGTGGTGTTTTTGCCCTTACTATTTTTATTAGTGGACTCTAAATCTTCTTATTCCTGCAATTATTATGACCCAATTATTTTAATTATCTAAAAATCTCTTATATATTTCCTAATGTATATATTTACTTATATATTTTTTCCTTGCCTTCAACTTCAGGTCTCTTCTGCTTCTAGATAACAAAATCTCTTGACTCTTGTATCTTTGATTGTTACCATTTGATTGGTCAAAACTGCCAGTACAAGGGCACTTTGGGAGATGAGTAAGTGCCATTTATATGGTTGAAGAATTAAACTCAACTCTTTGGCCTCGGCGGCAGAAGCAAGATGACTAAAGGAATGTCATCCTTCGGAAAGCGTCGCAACAAGACGCACACGTTGTGCCGCCGCTGTGGTTCTAAGGCCTACCACTTTCAGAAGTCTACCTGTGGCAAATGCAACTACCCTGCCAAGCGCAAGAGAAAGTATAACTGGAGTGCCAAGGCTAAGAAACGAAACACTTTCAGGACTGGGTGGATGAGGCACCTAAAAATTGTCTACTGAAGATTCAGACATGGATTCCATGAAGGGACAACCCCTAAACCCACGAGGGCAGCTGTTGCAACATCCAGTTCATCTTGAGGATTTCAATCTGTCATAAAATAAATGTTCTAGTTTTCAAAAAAAAAAAAAAAAGAAAAAGAAAAGGAATTAAACTCAAGCCGGAGACTCCCCTAAGCTTTGCAGATTTTTTTCTAGCCACGGGGTCACCTCCAAAGAATAGGAACCAATGGAGAGGTCAAGTGTGAATATTTGCATCCTTTGTCCTTGAGGACTGCAGTGTGGGGCATTAAGCATCTACGAAGAAAGGACAAACTTTAGAAAGTCAGATAGCTGGTTAGCTTTCCTTGTTTGTGGAGGGTCAAGGGCTTCTTTGGCATCTTGGAGGCTTTTAGAAGAGTAAGCTAGTGGATTTCTTAAATGAGGGTAGAGTCAGTTTTTCTGAGTTTCGCTGATTTGTGTATTCCTCAGCCCCACTAAACAAGCAGGCTGTGAATGAAAACAGCTCTAAAGATAGTTAATTGTGTATGCAGTAAATAGAGTTTATTCCTGAAGAAACAGTTTAACACTATTCGTTGTGGGGAATTAAACGGGAGAGTGGTGTTAGGTTGAAGGAAACTCCGTTCAAATGCTGAAAGGGCAAATAGAGGCCATGTCAGTTTTGCTTTGGTAAACCCACATCCCACCCACTTCCAACTGTCCTTCTGTGCTATGCAGTGGACTCTTCCCAAAGACAGTCATCTCATAGCTTGTCAGCAAGTGACCTGTTTTCCAGCGTTGTTTCTAAAGCTGATCTCCAACTTCCTGGCAACTTTACAAAATGTTTGGGTAGATTCTTCACCCATTTAAGAAAGATTACAGGAAGAAATGATTAACTGAAAAATGGGGACAACTATGCTGTATTCAGACCCAAATTCTTGAATCCCTTGCAATTTCCCTTCCAAGCACATAAGCCTCAGGGGGTCAGCTCTGTCTGTGGCTCAGCGGGAAGCCCCCACTGGGAAAAGGCAGCAACAGAGAACTGCTTCACACCCACATGCTGTGCACGAAAATCCACCTCTCTCTTTCATTGCCTGTGCTCTTGGCTTCCTAAAACAAAGGCGCAATGCATGCCTGCCGGTCTTGTACTTCTCTGTGGCCCAGAGGGTGGTGATGCAGCTTGCCTGCCAGTGGTGGTATAAATTATCTCTAGTTGGTGTTCTAGATTGTGCCTGCTGTCTGTGATCAGGGACTTGTCTTATAGAGCACTGCCTTCACCCTTGTCCTGGGCTTACTTAAAAAATGTTTGATTGGCTGTGTTCCTCTATTTCAAGATACTGTATACACTGTATGCTGTCCTAATAAACTTTGATAAAAAAAATAATTGAAGTGAGATGGGAGCTGCTCAGGTTAGGGGAAAGCTGATCATGTCCGTTAACAACAACAGCAACAACAACAATAATAATATATACAATCCCAAACCCTCCAATTAACAGTAACTTACAGGAAGTGCTGTCTTTTTCCAGTAAAACTGAATTTCATGAACACTGGGGATAGACAGACCACTAGAGATGGCACAGCAAGACTGCCTTCCGTATTTGCCTTCTGAAATCACACGCTGTAGTAGTGATAATACACACTTTGTAGGAACCAGTCATAACAAGCTCACTCAGTAGTTTACAGTAAGGTTCCAAGAAAGATCACAAACAGACCACCCAGGCACCACCCAGGAACAGACCATGCAAAAGAAATTCCTCATGTTCCAACCATGCTCCTGCCAGCGCACATTCACCAGAACACCCCTAGACAAATGTCAGCCAATCAGGGGTGCTGAATCTTAGAAATCCCTCACCCCACCTTTACTACTATAAAAATCCAACCCTAACTGAGCTCGGGGCTCTTCGAGTATTCCAGTACGTTGGACACATTGGGGAGTCCGAGTTTGCAAACTTGTGTAAGATTAAAGACTCTCTGCTTTTACACTCAGGTCTCTGGTCGAAAGCATCATCCCAGCTCCCTAACACCCCTTTATACAAAGAGTCTGGAATATTATATTTAGGGGCTTCATCCTGTTTGCCCAAATCCATGAAGTCCCCCAAAGACAACAGGGAGACCGAGTCCCATGTGTAAAAGTCTTTATTTTATGCAAATTTGCAAACTTGGTCTCTCCGCATGTCCAACGTATTGGAATAAATGGAGAGCCCCAAGATCATTTAGGGTTGGGTTTTTATAGTAGTAAAGGTGGGGGTGAGGGGTTTCTGAGGTTCAGGACCCCTGATTGGCTGATATTTGACTAGGGGTGTCCTGGTGAGTGTGTGCTGGCAGGTGATCCTATCTACAGTGGTTG
>LOEQ01000680.1:88719-106196 GCA_001685075.1 Bramus lutescens | reverse complement strand
TCTCTCTCTCTCTCTCTCTCTCTCTCTATCTCTCTCACACACACACACACACACACATACACACACACACAGTACCCAGAATAACGTGCACACACTCACGCACACACCGAGCATTCTGCGTGCATGACAGCAGGCTGGGTGCATCAGAGGAAGCAGGCGTGGTACCCATTCCCGTCTTTACTTCTCATGTCCACTCAGAGAAGGGGGTTTTCATTACAGTATTAGGAAATGGGAATCTTTTCTTTCTTATGAATAATAAATATAAGCCTGGAAACTAAAAGAATATGGTAGGGTTCTGCCAGGGAAGCTGACATTTAGAGAGCAGAAGTAGCAGAAGCAAAATTTTTTTTTAAATTAGTATGCTTTGTGAAATTTTCCATATTTTTAATTCACTTGTAGCAGATAATTAGCTCATATATTTAAATTGGCCTGCTGAATTTTATTCAGCGATTTTTAAAGCAATCACATGCTATTTTATTTGTGCATTGTTAAACTGCTGTACGGTGTATGAAGACAAACCCCACGCCCAGACTGCTTAGGGCTCCACTGTCAGAGAAATGATGCAGATAGTGTTCTCTCAATCTGGTCGCATCATTCTTCCAAAAAAATTTTAAACTTATTTGAAGGAAGAGAGGGGGCAGGGACGGAGCGGTCAAAAGATAAGGGGTCAATGGAACGCATTGCAGAATGTAGAATTTCCATTTGGCTTCACCCAGACAGACAGTGGGTGGTTTGAAGTGTGTGGGCATGAGAGTGCCGGGCATGACAGATGAGATTTTCTGGGCAGGAACTCTATGAGGAATGGAGGCATCCCGAGAGAAGAAACCCCAGAGGCAGGATTTTGCCCTTACCATCCAGTTTCAAAATCATTGTCTTAATCAAAACGTACCATCTTTATGGGGGAAGGAAGAAATGTAAATTTCTTCATCTTGTTTGATTTGATTGTCTTGTTATGGGGGGGTGAGAAAGGACCCTTTTCCCTGAGGGTTTCTATGGGGCTTGCTTTTCTGTATTACCTTTGGTTAAGTGGTGCAGGGAACCGTCATGGAGAGTTATAGCCATCACGCGTCTCTTTCCCACCTCCACCCCTTCTCTTTCTCTCATCACCTACCTGTCCCTTGTTTTCATTGCTTCTTTTATTTGGATGTAGGGCCCCTTCTCCCCACTTCCCCCTTTCCCTTATCACATAATCCGTCCCTTATTTTTAGGGTTTATTGCTCTATAGCCCTAGATTGGCTTGCCGGTTTGCTTTTCTTGTCACTTTCTGGTCAATCCTTCCAGAACCTTCCCCCACCACATCCCACCTCAGAGGAGAATGCCCTGTCTGGCACATTTCAGCAGGCAGGGCTCATCATGAGGATGTCTGCCTTAAGGGAGGGAGGGCAAGATTGTTTACTTTCTCAGAAGGCTAAACATCTCAGTTGGGAGTCCTTGACTGTGTGCTTAAGGACACAGACAGAAAGTTCAAAGGGCAGCAGAGAGTGCTCCGCTACTGTGATTTGCATCTGAGTTCAATTCAGCTCAGCTTTAAAGAGCCTCATTTGAATACACAGTACATTAGCTCCATCCCTGCTTCCTCTACATTCATAGCTCAGTAACCTCTCCCCTGTCTAGTCCAGACAGCTGGGGAGCGGGGTGGGCAGAGCGAGCCCACAACTGCAGAGAAATTGTATTTCAGATGAATGTCTTGTCATCAGCTGCTATGTATCCCTCAGCTGCACTCCAGGAAGAGATTTGCATATCTTTTCTTCCTAATGGAAATTCATATAGGATGAAGATTTTGTTTTGTCCATTTAAAAATATTGCTTTGCCCGGTTTGCTGGAGGGATTTCTAAGTTCATGATTGGGAGAATGACTTGTTAGACTAAGGAAACTCAGAAAAATTTCAGATGTCTTGTCTGCCATTATCATGTGTGTGAAGAATTCCACAAAGAAAATGCCTCCAGAATAGTTTCCTGCAGAAATTAGTAAGTAGATTTATAGTGTAAGGATATGTGGATGCAGACATGTGAAGGACCACTGATCTAAACCAAATCAGCCTGCAGAGAGTCCTAAATTATGCAGAAGGCTGAAATGATATTATTCAAATTGTCTATCCCCTTTCCTTTCCGTCTTCACAGAAATTCATGTATACTTTGGGATCACTAGATGTTTTCTTAACCCCTTGTCTCCTTTTAGTTTGGGCAAGCAACAGGGTCACTAAAGACTGAGTGTGTAGAAGAAGCATTATAATATAAAGTTTGAAACCTATACAGACTTTTCCAAATTGATGTCTTTTTGTTTGAAAATAACAATAGCCATAAAAAAATCACAGTATTAACCCTGTAAGAAAAACAGGGCAGATCTTTATATGCAATCTAGCCTTCTACATAGCAGCTAATTGAAAGTGAGCATCTTGAGAGACGAAATTGTTCTTTTGTCTTTTTGAATTTTTTGAGCTTTCAACAGTGGTGTTTGCTCTTAATCCTGTCTCAGTCTAACACTTTGGGAGTGTAATAGTTGCTACAAGACCTGTATCATCTCTCGTTGACTATCATCAAGTGAAACTTTTACCATTTGAGGGAAGGTTTGATTTTCATAAATAGTCAACTATCTGGATCCAAAATAATTAGGGAACAATAACTATGAGTTTTAGTACGACTGTCCACAAGCATAGCTATGGCAATGCAAAATGTGTTCTGAACTTAGCTGGAAGCCACTAAATTTGTGAAAATTCATACTGTACCTCATACAATCCACTCAATGCTCTTTGCTTTTAATTAAATAATTGTAGGCTTGGAGGAGACCTTTAAAGCTACTCACTTAAAACCTGTAAAGTTTCACTCACTTGGGGGATATAAAAATAGACTATAATAGTGAAATCTTACTTTTCTTGACTATAGAAGTTTAAGTAATTAGGCTTTTCTTTAACTTCTATTGTTCTTATTATTATTATTAAGAATATGTGGAGAGAGGGAGAGAGAGAGAGACTGTGTGTGTGTTTGTGTGTGTGTGTGTGTGTGAGAGAGAGAGAGAGAGAGAGAGAGAGAGAGAGAACACATGGGTCCTTAGGCATATATGGTAGCCAGTATGATTGTGTTTATGTTCATAGGACATACTTACAATGTATCTTCTTAGGTCTCAATTCCCTTACTTTGAAACTAACTCTTGTACCTGGTATGAAACTCTTGAATTTACAGGTATAAAACCCTTTCGCCATGGTGAGAGTATCTACTTTGGAGATGGTTGATGGGATCAGTGGTAACATCTGAGCCAAGGTGTACCTTTACAGGCCTCTCTTTGGAATTTGGAAATGGCATTTAAACAATCTTTCAATATTAATCTGTAATGTAAGGAGTTGAAAACTACCATTTTCTGCAGGTATTCTGCATGAACTAGGGTGCCAAAGGCCCTCATCTCTAAAGAAAAAACTAATACTAATTAATACAGAAAACATGAACCTAGACAAAAATGAACTAAGGGAATTCCCCTCACGGCCTTCCCCTTCAGTGAATGATCCGGCCACTGATCTTAGGTTGCTTGAGCTGCCCCTGCTTCCTTAAATAACACACTGGACATTTTTATTCTTATTCGTCAAGATAGGTTGAGTTTATTTTGTTGCTTTCAACTCACCAGGTGGTATCTAAGGGATGATGCTTGTAGAGCTACCCCAAGAGGAAGTTGAGGCATCCCACTTGGCTCTCAAAACCCACTTTTCTTTTCATGGACATTGAATGGACTTGATGAAAAATAAGACTCCAAGAAGAATGAGGATGGGATTCCATGCTTCTTTCTCAGCCCTAAGGTTTGTGCCAACTGCCAACATCAGATTTCCAAAGGATGCTAGCAAGGAACAGGACTCCTGAGGGTTGGCAAGTGGAAGCATCTGGACTATGGCCTATAGTGTGTCTTTGTGGGGACAGGGAGAATGACTGTGGCGTGCATGGTCCTATGCACATGTCCTGGCATGATGCTGTCCCAGGAAAGCATGGAAAAGGGACTAGAACACAGTCAGTATCCTGTATTCAACACCCCTCTCGTTGCCTAGACTATAAAATGAAAATGCAGGCTGTAAGCGGAAACACAAGCCCAGCCTCACCCTCATCTTCCATTGAAGATGGACACTTACCCAGTGTCACACTCTATGTCCTCCCCCAGCATGTACAGACATACAAGCTTTGTGCAAGTCATTTCTTCTGCAGGGAATGCCCTTCACACGCTCCTTCTCCTTCACTCCATCTTAGCACCCCATCCCCTGGAGCTAAACATGTTCTGCTTAAGTTTTGAAATCAGCTTCAAGAGCATTGTTCTGAAGGAGTCCATCCCAGCTTTTCTCCATCCAGAATGATGCAATCTGTACTGTTCCAGTGCTTTATAAATATTTGCATCACTGCCTGCATTGCACTTTCTTATACTGAGTCACATGCGCAAATCACGTAAAGGCAAGAACCACATCTCTGTCACCTTTGGATGTCTAGTTTCCCAGTCACTGATCTGTAGCAGATGCTGTACTAGGTAAGACTGTGGATATGGTGATAAGAAGTGAACGGAGACTATAAGGTCAGTTTTTATTTGTTTGTGTATTTTGTTCTTTTATTGAAGCTCGTCTAAAATGTCCCCCTATGTCGGTGCATTTCAACTATGTTATCTGCTTTCCTGGAAGGCTAAGCAGATGTCACATCCAAGAGAGCACTTTAAAACTATGTTGTTCAACAGGGATATTTGTGTATGGTAAGTGTGTTCTTTTTAGTCATGGAAACTTTAACAGTAAGTGAAAATGTTAATTTCCCCCATCTGTTTCTTTTATCTTTTTAAAATATGACTGAAAGAGTTTTGCATTGGCTGAGATAGGGAAAACATCAGCTTTGATGTTGTTGACATGTATGTGCATATAAGTGCAGGTACCCACAGAGACCAGAAGAAGTTGTCATATCCTCTAGGTCAAGTAAATTATACACAATAAAATCACAGCTAAGTATGAGACATCAGCGGGATCATCCTTTATCAATGAGTTGGTGAAGGTCATAGTTGAGATGTTGGTATCAGGCCATACATAATGTAGTCATATATCTCTCTGCTTTCCAGACAGCTCCCAGCCTTGAAGACACTGTGTGTCCCGGAATTGATGCTTTGTTGTTTATTTCAAATACCTTACTAAGCCACTCTGCCTAGACCACTGAAGCAGCAGGATGTGATCTACCCCACTGAAAAAGCATCCTTCACAGCCAACTTCTGAGTGAGTGGCCTCAGCTGAAGAAAACAGTGAAGACATTGAGACACGAGAACGGGAAGCTGCCAGGGGAGCAGATTTTGTTGCAAGAGTCCTGTGAGGAGGTAAAGAGGTTCTGTGAGAAGGCCAATGAGAAGATCTGTGACCTCTGGGCCAAAAAGCAACAGGTTCACTCCTCCTTACTGGGCCAAGGGAGGGCCCTCCAGATATGGCAGCCCCTGCACCAGCTCTGAGATCAACTGGATGGATAGAGGCATTTCTCACCTCCAGAGAAACAGCAGGTGTGATGGCTCTTGTACCCCTGAAGAACACACCATCCCTTAATTTGGTGTACCATCACCCCAAGCTCCTGGGACTTCATCTGCTGGTATCACCTCTCCAGGCTCACCTGGGTACCTCTCCAGAAACTGGAACCTGATTTTCAGATGTCCCCATGAAGGGCTCCTGTGTCTCACTCATTCACCCTTGCCTCTTGTGTACAGCCAAGGCACTTCTCCATCTCATTCCTTCTGGCAGTCAGTCTTCCCATGCCTAGCCCTGTTCATAGGGCTGGTGTTAATANAACTGGAACCTGATTTTCAGATGTCCCCATGAAGGGCTCCTGTGTCTCACTCATTCACCCTTGCCTCTTGTGTACAGCCAAGGCACTTCTCCATCTCATTCCTTCTGGCAGTCAGTCTTCCCATGCCTAGCCCTGTTCATAGGGCTGGTGTTAATAGCCTTTTTTTTCTTCTGGCAACATGCCTTCTCAGCTCCCTTAAGGAACAGATGCCTGAGATCTCCAGGATGGCAGTTAACAGAATGCTTTTCCACCCATACTCCCACAAAGCGTGGCCCACTGATTCCTGACTGCCCCTCCCCACAATGTCCCTTCACAACAGGAAGCAGCCAGACTTGAACCGGCACCCATAAATACCCAAACAGGTTAGGATGTTTGGAATCTCCACTTTGGGAGGGGGCATTCCAGACTCCACCCTTGAGAAAGTCTTCCATTGGTGGCTCCTCACCCAGAGATGCCTGGAACCACATCTACTGGCTAAGATAAAACCCAGCCCATAGATCTGCCATGTGTGCTCTCGTTTGCTGTCTTTTGCCTTCCTGAGAGTCACCTGGGAGTGCTCTGATTTGCATTGCCCTCTTTATTAAATCTGGATTTATTAATTCAAAAAAAACAACAACAACAAAATACCTAACTAAGTTACTATGTCTGAATAACTTAACAGTAAGCCCTGAAACTTGCCTTTCGTCTTGGAGGATATAGAGTTCAATAGAGTTACTTCTGTTACTTGGGAAATAACTGGCTAATTCATAGCTGTTTTCTTGCAACACTGGAGCAGTGGGATTCCAACAGAGCTAGGTATTTGTGAAAGAGTTTTATTCTCTCAAAATATCTTCTACTTTCGTACCAGACTGGTATGACATTCTTTGGAACATATACCTACAAAGGGTATCTTTGAGGTTGAGACTGATAGTCTCTTTAATCTATAATTGTTTTCTACTTCTCTTCTCAGTTCTATATTGGCTTTGGAGCAACGATTTGAAAGTGGAGACTGTTCAATAAAATGTTACCATTAGAACTTTTTTTTAAATTAAGAGGTTTGCGGCAACTACAGATGCATTATGAAAAAGAATAATACCTTCATAGCCTTGAGCTACGAAGGCAACATGAACGGTAATCTATTCTAAAACTTTAATTTTACAATCAACCATTGAGAAGCCATACTATGTAAGGAAAACACAGGTAAGTGTAAATAGTATACGGCATAATCATGGATGAGTCTAAGGTCACATTCTTCGTATTCCTTAGACCTAGAGACCTAAGGCAAGAGCTGACAATGCTTTGAAGAGGTAAAGAGTCAAGCCTCTGAATTCCACTTGGTTTTCCATTCTAGGATTTATTTACAGTCTTTGGAGAATGGACTTCTGATCTTCATTGCTCTTTACCCTAAACAAAAAAAATACGACGATGCTGTCTATGTCAGACAGCTAGTTTGAAAATGACATAATAATCCTATATGCCACGTACATGTGCCTGTGTAGTACTCAGGAGAGTATACCTTAACACCATTAATGTGGGTGAACTCAACTCAGATATGTCTCCAACAGATCAGGAGAAAGAAGGAGAAATAGCTATTCATGCAGTAAATGAGCTTATAAGCTAGTGTGAGCACGGAAGAGTGCTATGAATTTGGGGGTCCTTCGGTCAGCTTCAGTCCCGCCCCCCACATGCCTTTCATACTGCGAGGATTGCCCAAGCCCTATGAGAGCTATAAAGTATGTGCTTGTTATACACCAGTCCTTTAAATGCAAGCCAGTTAGTTCATCTGGCGCACACATGAGGAAACACCAATCTTTTCTAATGTAAGAAAAACTCAATGGGTTCTTCTTATGGAATGTTGCGGGCTTATTCTTCATTGTATTTTTGTTTGTGGTTTTGTTTGTTTTGCTTCCAGCATGAATCTCTAAGATATTAAGGAAACTTTTATTGAAACATAACTTTCACCTCAAGCTTTAACTTAATATTTTAATTTCTTCGTTCAATACCATGACAGTTTAAATACCATGATTGTCACAGCCACCATCATTAACATCATCTGCACTAATGGCTTGTCACAAATACCCCTCTTTGGCATTGTGTTCAGATTTCCTCTTAAAGACTGCACTTAGAAAGTTTCTCTTTGCTGGGTGGTGCTAGTGCACACCTTTAATCCAAGCACTTAGGGGAAAGAAGCAGGAAGATCTTTGGGAGTTCAAGGACAACATGGTCTACAGAGCAAGTTCTAGGACAGGTTTCAAAGCTACACAGAGAAGCCCTAAGTTAAAAGAAAACTTCCTTCTTTACACACTTTGTGGTTAGTACCACCCCTAGATCACCTTCTCGGGTGATAGAGCAGGTCTCCCAGACTCTCAGTACATCCAACAGCACGTATCTAGTATGTTCCATTATCAACTCAATGAAACTATTGGACTATGTGCCCACTCTCTGATGTCACCAGGGACCTCAAGATGAACAGGACAGCTTTTAACTGAAGATGCCAACCTTCCAGAAGCAATCACTGTGAGCCAAAGCCTACAGACCACTAACTCTGAGAAAGGTGAGGCACACTGTGCAAATAAGGCATTCATATACAGTGTTAGATGGCATTTGCTCTGAGGATGGGGGAGGACATCCACAGGAATGGTTCCTAGAAAATTATTTGTATTTTATATATTTTCATATTATATATAATTGTATATCATTGCATGTAATGTAAAATTATATATAATTATAAACATATAAAATGTATCTTATATAATATATTGTACATATAGTAAATTTTGTCTGTATACAACATGGATATAATATATTTAAGGTAATGAGATGGCTGAATTTCCAGAAAATCAATTTCCAAAATTTGTTCTCTGACATCTACCTGGCACCGTGGCACTGTGTACTGTGCCATGCCCCCTCCTACAAATAATACATAAAACTTTAAAAATATAAATACTAAATAAAGATAAGGTGAGTTTTGTTGATGTCTTTTTCATCAGATCCCAAATAGCCTTGGTTTGCCATTGGCTTTGCATTCCTCACAAATCTGCCAACCCCCAAGAGCCTCACATGACAGTAGGAAGAAAACTCAGCTTAAGTTTTCCACCTATTCTGCAGATCAATTACATGTGCCAAGCACAATTCTAAGCACAACTCACAGAGAATGGTCAGATAAATGCTGTGCGTCTATGAAGATGGTGTTCAAGTGTGAGAAAGAGGCAACAGAGTCTAAACAAAAAACCCAGAGTTTCAGATGTGCTAAAGAAGAAAAACATGGGCCTCAAAGACAAGTGCAAATAACAGGTTATAACTAGGGTTGGTCAGGGATGATCTCCCATGGAAAGCACCCATTGAGCAGACCTGGAAGGTCAAAAGATGGGCTACCTGGAGGGAAACAGTCAGCATGCAGAGACCAGCTGGGGAAGGGACCAGGAGATGAATTTTCCCAAGACAGGCCATGAGAAACAGCATTTCCATAGCCAGAGCACAGGAGTTCATGTAAGTAGAAGGTGCAGCATTTGCAATATAAGTAGAACGCTCAATAGGTTGAGGAGTGATCGCTGGAGAAAAGAACCAGGGTTCTGAAAGGCAAGAGGAATGTTTGATGGGTAGCCAAAAGTTTTCGCATTAGAAATTCCTTCTTAGGAAGAATATGAGGTGCATTCTTGGAAGAAAATGTTTCCATCCAGAGATGATAACACTGGCAGACATTGGGAAAGAGCTCGGAGCACCACTAAACTTAGGGAAAATAGGAACTCTTTCCTCCTTCTCTTCTTAGTGATTAGAAAGCAGATGTCAGGCCGAAGGATAAAACAGATAACTTCTGACTTCCGCTTCAACTTCACTACAAGAAAGTCATCCACTGTCCTACTGACTAGCCCCACTTTTTCTAGTCTGTATAACATTGGCCACAAGATCAGAGAACAGAGGTATGGGGTGTAGTCCAGTTTGAATATATCAAGACTTATAGAAGCAAGCTGGCAAAGAGAGACAAAGCTGTGACTGGTGCTCACGAGTATGAGGCTGGCAAATGCTGAATTTCAAATACATGGATGACAGCAAAGCAATAGACATGAACCCAGTGTTTGAAAGATTTTGGTCAAATGAGGCGGTGGTATTCTCCTAATTATTAAGATCTCTTCTGTTTTCCAGTCAAGAAATCACACTTCCGTGATACTGAAAACAATAACGTAACTACATGAGTGGTGTTGGGTTCTACCACGTGTCCATGTGAACATACATTTACTCTGTGTTATTTAGTAAGAAAATATCCAGCCTCTCAGGTGAAAGTGTTGATCTACAGTTTGGTCAAAGGTTTGGAAGATAATTGCAAAGTGTAAATGATATTTACAGTCTAATGCTTTACTTTTTGCTTAGCATAATGCCCTGATTTGTCTGAACCAAGTTTCTTTCCTGACTCAGCAGATGAAAGAACACTGCTAACATTTATTTTAAAGATTTTATTTATTATGTATACAATACAGTGTGCTGCCTCCATGTATGACTGCAGGCCAGAAGAGGGCACCAGATCTCATTGTAGATGGTTGTGTACCATCATGTGGTTGCTGGGCATTGAACTAAGGACCCCTGGAAGAACAGTCAGCGTCCTTAACCTCTGAGCCATCTCTCCAGCCCAACATTTTTTTTTTCTGGAGCAAATTTCTGGACTCATGCATCAGAAGAGAAATGACTACCAGCATGAAGACAAACTGTGTGGAGGAATGAGGAGAACCCTAAAGGGGTAACTAAAACAATACTTCAACAGTGGGCCTGTGGTGGCTTGAAAGAAAATGGCCCCATAGGCTCACAGGAAGTGCCACTAATAGGAGGCATGGCCTTGCTGGAGTGTGTGCAGATTTCTAGAAAGAAATGTGTCACTGGGGATGGGCTTTGAGGTCTCAGATGCTCAAGCTAGACCCAGAGTGACTCACTGTCTCATCCTGCTACTTGTGAATTCCAATGTAGAACTCTCAGCTCCTCTTGCAGAATGTCTGCCTGTGTGCCACCATGCTCTCTGCCATGATGACAATGGACTAAACCTCTGAACTGTGAGCCAGCCTCTATTAAATATTTGCCTTTATAAGAGTTACCACAGTCAAGGTATCTCTTCACAGCAATAAAACCTTAACTAAGACAGGTCCTATCTAGTCCTTTTCAAAATAACTTTCCTTCAAGAGTTATCTAGAAACAGACCTCTGGGTTTAATTTTCAGTTTATAAAAATGTCATGTAAGAAATGTTAAATCTTATTTTATTTTATTTTAGATAATTTCTACCATGGAATGAAACAATAGATCTACTATCTTCACCTCAAATTTGTTTAGGGTCACCTGACTGTCATTCCAACCTCTAATAGATATAGAAATGCTTCAGAAACATTTATCTCCTTAGCTCTGACAGTGTCTGTGGCCGAGTCCTCTCTCATTCCACCAAGACAGCTAGTCCCAGCTCACTGCATTCACCTTACAGTCCAGGCTTTCCAGGTGCCATGCACTGCTCACTGTTGCCTCAGTTACTGTTCTAGTGCTGTGAAGAAACACCATGACCACAGCAACTCTTGCAAGAAAAAAAAAAACATTTAACTAGGGGCTTGCTTACAGTTTCAGAGGTTTAGTCCATTTTCAAGGCAGGGAGAGTGGTAACAGGCATGGCAGGCATGGTCCTGGAGAGGTAGAGAATGGCTTCTCGATCTGCAGGCAGGACTTGGGACACCGGGCCTGACATGGCCTTTTGGAAACAGCAAAGCCCACCACAAGTATGCACTTCCTCTAACAAGGTCACACCTCCTAATCCTTCTCAAATTGTGCTACTCCCCGATGATTAAGCATTCAAATATAGGAGCCTATGGAGTCCATTCTCATTCAAACCACCATGACTATCAAATATGAATGAGGCGTCTGCTGGTCCAGAAACAAGATTACTTTATGAGGATGAACTATGTGCCCCATTCAGGGTCAAGTCTTAGAAAGAAGTGCAGAGTAATGACGTCACACTCCAGTCAGAGCGCCATTCAGATGAGAGAAGGAAAGGGCATGCAAAGCAATCACACATTTTGGAGATGTCTGGCGCTAGGGCTAGGAACGATCCTTGATTGGTCTTGATTCCATCCTTTACAAACATCTTATCATCTTCAGACTTGTCCAGAATGGTGTGAGGAATTACCTCCTTCAGAGTCTTCAATACCTTCTTCTGCTTTGGAGGATTGGGAACCAGAAGTTGCTGTAGTTCCAATCATGGGGCCTTTTACAATCCAGGTTCTCAGATGTAGAGAGGGTTGACATCCCTTCAAATATATAGACCATTGATCTATTTCATTATACATCTAAATTCTTCTTCTGGGTAGCCTTCCCAATTTATCCCATTTCTTTGCTGGCTCACTTCTACACTGGCTATTTTCAACTCCATCATGGTTAGGTTAATATTTGAAGTTTGGGGAAAGATTTCTTTACTTCTGCCTGGGCTCAGAGCCACTTTAGCCACACTTTACCGAGTGTTTCCTGTTCAAAATTTAGATCTTCATCATTCTTGTGAAAGGATTCTACTATTCAGGGCAGGTTGACTTTGACCTTGGAGTCCTCTTGTCTCTGCAGTGTAGGCAAGGATCAATGGAGCAAGTTCAAACTCTTTAGAGATTCTATCTTCTCCTTTTGGAATCTAAAGCAATAAGCCTTTCCAATATTATAATGCCTCAAATTCTGAACTTAATCTTTATTTATGAATTGTTCAATTATTTTCTGAACATATTTCTTCTATTTGTCTTGAAAAACATAGCTAATATAAACTAATACACTGTGTTTGAGTAAACAAAACCTAATAAACTGTGACTACCTTTTCTCATGGAGGTACCAGCTCAGTAAGCATATGGCCTATTTCACAGTTGTAGAGGGTGGAAAGTTTTCCAAATGTTTTACCTCTGCATAATGTAAATTAATATTTTTCTAACTTCTAATATTAGTCTCTTCACATCACAAGAATTCTATGTCTAAAGTATAAGATGGGCATAGATGTGTTTATGCAGAATAACAGAAATTTATTGAATAAATACATCGGTTACTTTTTATTACTGTGACAAAATACTATGGTAAAGGCAACTTATAAAAGGAAGATTTGCTTGTGCTTACAGCTCCAGAAGGATGAGAGTCCATCACAATCATGCAGGGAAACATAATAGCAGGCAGGCAAGAAACAGAAAGGGAACAGGGAATGGAATGTGTTTGAAACCTCAAAGCCCACTCCCACTTCCTCCAACAAGGCCACACCTCCTAAACCTATCTAAACATTACCACTAACAGGGTTTAAGTATTCAGACATCTGAACTTGTAAGAGATATCATTCATATTCAAACCACCACAAACAGTAAATTCATACTCCATAACAGGCTAACTAGCTGTAAGTTACCATGTAATTCTGATTTCATTTGATGGCCGCTGGCAATCACCCATTATTTTAATTTCAATCTTAATTACCAACAGTGACTTTCAGGCCATGATAGTTTATATATGTGTGCTACAAATGGCTGGAAAGGGATTGGAAGGCTGCAGAACTCAGAAAAGTTATCCTGAAGACAGAGTGCTGATAGAGACACAAGAAAAAGTCTGTAGGGGAGAAGGCAAGAAGTCTCAAAGACTTCAGGCACAAAGCTATCTGGATGCTGTGGAGGACAGGACATTCTGAAGGTCAGCTGAATTTGAGCTGAGTGTCATGAGCAGGAGGAAACAGTGCTCAAGCTGGACCCCAGGGATAAAAGCTATGGTACTTTAAATGTGATTGCTCCATAATCCTATAATCTCATAGGAAGTGGGTCACTGTGGGCACTGGCTTTGGTGTTTCCTATGCTCAGGATACCACCCAGCCTGCCAGTTTGCTTCCTATTGCCTCAGAGTCAAGATGTAGAACGTTCAGTGCCAACGCCATGTCTGCCTGCAGGCTATCATGTTTTCCACTGTGATGGATTAAAACTTGAAAACTGTAAGCGAGCCACCTCGCCATGGAAATGGTGCCGCCTCACAACAATACAAACCCAAACTAAGACAAAACTAGAAGTCCTTCTCTGTCCCAATTTTTCTAAATGAAACACTTGACAAGTGATTGAGTGGTCAGCCAGCATACCCACTCTACATCTTGGGGTGCTCTTTTCTTTATAGTCCCAAATTTGGGGATTAGGCCTAGTATGATAATAAAATCATGTTTCTGATGTTTCTTATATGATTTGATGTACAAGTAAGTGTCATTATTGATATTAATACATATTTATGAGTTTGAATCCCTGGTGAGATTGTTTTCTTATGTAAACAAGATGTAGTTTTTGGTTTTTTTGACAATGACTCGAGATGGAGTAACTCAAAATGGCTGCTTTATGAAACAGAATGATTCAAAACTAAATGCAACTTGAAAACTGTTACTCTCTCCAAAACAGAATAATCCAGAGCAAGCCTGATCTGTTCCCCTCACTTTGCAACCTACTGGTTGCTCACTAATCCCATGAAATATATTGGTCCCCTTATTTTCAGGAATATAACAAAAAATAAAAACAAAACTACTTCTCCAGAGTTGTCAACCTTTCAGCCTTCAGTGACCCTAAGATAAAGCTTGTTTCCAACACTTCAGCATCAAATGCGTGACAGGTGGTGTGTCTACCTGATGACTGCACTTTCTTGCATCCTTGACTGAAGTTGGGAAATATAAGGACTCGAGAATTACACTGGAAATTTTTAGGAACAGTCCAGAAATGGCAGACTCAACTCCTTCCTCATTGGTTCAACCTAATTGAAGGGAAAAATTGGATAGGATAATAGGTAATTTAGTGTGAACTTATTCACACTAATAATAATAATAATGAGTAATAAAATAAATACTGTGAGCTATTATTTATGGACAGTTTGCATTGGTATAGTTCCTTATATATTGATACAAGTTCAAATTATATTTTCTGTTTATAATATTTGTACACCTATGCAAAGTTATTTTGTCAGATTGTATGTATACATGTTTCTACCTCTGTTTATGACATTTTGCATATTGATACAATTTTTAAAATGTATTTATCATATTGCATTAGATAGTCCTACCTCTAATCAAGATACTTATACATTGTTTACATTTTGAGGTCATTGTCCTCATTTACTGCACAGTTGTTTACAGATTATTTAATATTCTAATACAAAGTCTTAGCTTTAAGTTATACAAGTATTAAGTATTATAGGTTAATAGTTATTTCTGTTTGCTATATATATAGTCAAATTAATTATGTTTCTTAAATACATAGAGATTATATTCTGCCTAGATAGTTAATCTTCAATCACTTCAAGGATCTGTAAAACATGACATTTAAATAAATTAGGGTTCTGTTGACTTCAGACACTGTTACTCCTGACAGTACCAATCTATTCCAAAAAAATTAAAAAATGTTAAGCGCAAAAGACAGTCAACTTGAAGTTTATTTTCTTCTTGGCACAATTGGCCTTTGGGCAAGAAACTGCCTATGCCTCAACCACTGACAAAGTACATGGTGTATAAAGAGGACACACACACACAAAAGTCTCCAACCTTGCCAAGACAGGGTAAAATAATTCTAAAAATTTTCCTGCCTCTAAAAATAGTCTGTCAGTTATGCTAGGCCTTAGCCAAACACTGCAAATGAGACTTTGAGTTATTGCCCAGGTAGTCAGTTGTCTCTATCATATACTATGTGCTTTAAAAGTTGCTTAGTTGTACTTCCTGCCTACTCAAGTAATATTATCTCTTGTCTCAGGCCTTCAATGGGGTTAATAATTAAATAGTCGTAGTTACCTTCCTCTTATAATTTAGCCAAGCCATTTCCAATACAAAATTTAGACTTTTTAAAATAAAATGTTTATTAAAACATCTAACATGTGTTCTTTAATATTGTTTATGTTAGCTGTAATCCTAATTTTATACTTAATATCTATTCCTAGTGTATATAGTTTTGTACTGGATTTAAAACTCTCTTATTTTAGAGACAATGGGGAGGTGATGGGGAATCTCTGTTAGCCAATGATTTTTATGAAGTTGGATCAGGTTAGGGCATGACCTTTGGGGTACCTAGAGAAAAGCTGCCAGCCCACCCAGGGTTCTCTCTCTTCTGTGTTTCCCACACTACAAAGCTAAATTTGGACTTCTCATTCCTGTTTTGTGAGTTTGCCCCTTATAATAAAATATATATAATTGGTCTATCTTGTAGTTAGCCTGGGATTCTTTGACCTGCATCTTTCAACAGGGATGTTGGGAAACATTATAGAGCACAGAGAAGCAGAGTCAGAAAATGCAGTTTCTGCCACAAAGATTCTAAGAGTAACAAACCTAAGAATACCCATGAAAGTAATCTAAAGAGTGGGTGGTTGACTTTATCATTAAATCTCCATTTTCTCAATTATAAAATGAATCTTTTGCATCATGATAGAAGATGGTCAGTGTTTGCTGTGGAATTATTTTCTCAGTTGTTGTGATAAACATGGAAGGAAATGACTTGCAGGAGAGAGTGTTTATTTGGCTTACAGGTCAGGGTCCACCATCAAGGGAACCCAGAGCAAAGGGAACTCAAGGCTGGAACCTGAAGCCAGGAACTGAAGCAGAGGCTGTGGAGGGAGTCTGCTCCTTTGCCTTGTTCTTCATGACTTGCTTGCTCAACCTGCTTCCTAACACAACTAAAAAGTACCTGTCCATGGGTGGCACCATTGGTGAGGGGCTGGGCCCTCCCACATCAATCACAAATCAAGAAAAGTTCGCACAGATGTACTCACAGGCCACTCAGGGGGAGGCTATTCCTCAACTGCGATCCCTTCTTCCCAAATCATTCTAGTTTTTGTCCAATTTACAAATAAACATTACCACTGATAGCCACTGAACTAACCGCCATCATGATTATCTGTCCCTGCTTCTTCTAGGAGGAAACTGATCTTGAGGGTCTCTTGCAAGCAGTCTCAGTTGCTCTGATAAAGATGGTGGTGGAGAACACACAACTGGCTTGGTTTACTACAAAGAAGCAATTAAGATGAAGATTTTATTGCATGTAACTGGTTTGGGAGGGAAGTGCAGACATGCACAAAAAAGTGGGGAACTCAGGCAAGGGAGGAAGGAGAGGAAGTAAAAGATGGGTTAATAAGGAGTTTATCCTTGGGGGCAGCTGGAAATTGTCTGGCAGCTTCTTGGACACTGTGATGGGACATTTTGTCATTGTTTCATCAGGACTCCAAAAACTTGAGTATTTATTCTGCAACATCTGTCTCTGACTAGTCAAGATTCTTTCATGGTTTTCATCCTCCAACACATCTGTCTGGCTTCACACACTGAAAAGCATGTCAGAGACCAGGCAGAAGGAAAGGAACTAAGATGCTATGAAAATACCTGGGAGCTATCTAAAGGGGAGCTCTATGGGGGAGTGGAAACAGCTGTAGTCAACAGAATGGCTCCTGTGTTAAAAAGAATTCCCCTTGGAATCTTGTACCCCTCATTCCCTAGGGCCCTGTTCCCATCCTTCCTTATTGCCATCTCCGTTTTATTATTTTCAGCTCCTGAAGATCCTTAAATTTGTATATTTTAGTCTCTGACAAGGAGGGAAAAGGTCATTCATTGGAACCTTTCTGGTGCGGGAGAATTGTCTGTATTCTGTCAGTCATGTATTTTAATAAAACACTGATTGGCCAGGCAGGAAGTATAAGTGGGTTGGGTCAACCAGACAGGAAGTAGAGGTGGGGAGATGAGAACAGGAGAATGCTGG
>LOEQ01000680.1:60096-74116 GCA_001685075.1 Bramus lutescens | reverse complement strand
CACTTGAACACATTGGCACAGGAGACCACTTCCTAAATATAACCCCAGCAGCACCAATACTGAGAGCAACAACTAATAAATGGGACCTCCTGAAACTGAGAAGCTTCTGTAAAGCAAAGAACACAGTCAACAAGACAGAACAGCAGCCTAAAGAATGGTTTTTGCTTTTTAAATTTTTATAGAGACTTTTTCCTTTTCCTACTGCCTTTAGAACCATTATTAGCCCTGGGTTGTATGTACATTCTTATAATTCTGATTAGCTGTTATTAAGATAAACAAAACATGATACAATTAAGTTGTGAGTGACAACATTTTTTTTTTCTAGGCTGGATCTTCCCAATCATATTGCAGTGCATGATTGGGTCTTATTATCCTTGTAGCATTTCCCTAATACATTGATGCAAGGGTGTATCATTAAGACTTCTTTTGAAAACTTGGGCCTCTTTATACTTCATAGGATTGTTGTGGAGATTTGAAAAATACAGCAGACTTGTTTCCTACGGCACATGGGAAAGGCACCAAGTAGAGACATTGTTTCAAATAAAAAGATTATTTTCAGATTTGATACATACCGAGATGTCCTAAGATAGATTTCATGCAAAACATCCTTTAGTAGCAGATACCCACAGCCAGAGATGCTGAAACAGGAGACCCACATACTGATAGGACAAAGGGGATTCCTTAATTAATAGATTTTAGAGGGGAGGGGTCTCTGCGTTTAGCACCTTTGTGAAGGTACTAGGCAGGATATAAGGCCACAGCCCAGGTTGCCTTGGGCCTGGGAAGGGAAAGCCGCTGCAG
Organism: Bramus lutescens; assembly: GCA_001685075.1. NCBI lineage: Eukaryota > Metazoa > Chordata > Mammalia > Rodentia > Cricetidae > Bramus > Bramus lutescens. The sequence continues at coordinate 73,315 of LOEQ01000680.1, read as the reverse complement.
AAGAGGTGAGGCTAATCCTTTCTAGGACCACATCTGTGACCCAACATATTTTCTCCCATGCTCTTCTCCCCTTTCCAAACCTAAGTAAGACAAGATTCTTTCCATTGCCATGAAGTCTAAACAGAGAACCTGAGTTATTGAGCAATAAGTTAACTCAACTCTTAAAGCAGGTAGCTTAGCAAATAGACAAATAGACAAGGAAATACAAGTTCCTAGGACAAGGCGCACTAGCTGCCTAAGCGTCATGAGACAAGAGAATATGGAAATGAATATTACATTTTACATTTGTTATGGAATATGAACTTTCCTTCTAGATGTCTTCTGTTGCCAATCTCATTTTGTTCTCACAGATCTTTAAGAGAAGAGGTTCAATAAGCTTCAGTATGGACCCCACCTCAAGAACTGAAACTATGCTTCTATCTACTGAAGTCCCCACAGCCCAAATGAGGCTTGGCTGCCTGGTTGTCAGCACCAAAGATTGCGAGAGCAGCAGGGTAGGTGAGGACTTCTTAAGGGGCTAGGAGGGGGCTGCTCTTCTCCTTCACGTGGGGGCTTTAGTATATCTTAGGGTCTCTATTTCTCCACGTCATACTTGCTCTGGAGCAAGAACAATACTTTTAGGACTTGGAATGCCTTCACATTCAATTCCCAAAATAATTCTCAATTCAGGACTCATAGGCTACTCAAGATTAAGGTTGTTTATTACTTACTTGTTTATTTGTGTGGGGGGGGCGAGCATTCCGATATGTAAGTTTAGGCACCCGTTTGTCACTGTATGAGTGCCATTATAGAAGCCAGAGGAAAACCTCAGTTGCTGTTGCTTTGTGCCTTGTTTTTGAGAGCGATTGTTCCCGTGTGCTTGCTGGGGTACTCCAGGCCTGCTGGCCAGTAGAGCCCCCATCACCCATCGTAACACAAGAACAAGAGGGTCACAGACCAGTGCTACCACATCTGGCTTTGCATGTGTTCTGGGGATTTGAACCTGGTCCTCACACTTACAGGGCAAATGCTCTACTCAGTGAGACATCTCTGAAGCGCAAAGATTGCTTTGTTGTTGTTGTTGTTGTTGAACACACTAATACAATGAGATTTTGTTTCAAGATTGTTAAGGAGCAATGTTAAACTAACTACAGGGGTAGGGAGATTGCTCAGTAACAGAACAAGTGCTTAGCTACAACTACACAGTGTGTTCTGGTGCTGGAAAAATCTAGTATCATTTTCTTTGACTACTTACATAATATTAAATGTTTTTCTTTGCAAAATTGTTGATAATTACTCCTGTTTCAGAAGATAAACAGTGTTATAATGGTAAGACGCAGACTAGCATTACTTTTTTGTATGAGAAAAACACATTGAAAAAAGAAAAAATGTATTTTTCTTATTTTGTAAGTAACACATCCTTGTGGTTTTAATATTTTCAACTTTAAAAATGTTTTCTAGATCCAGACATGTTCCCACTTTGACTAGCGACCCCCCCCAGAGCCTCAGCCACCAGCACCACCCCCATAACCTAAGTCCCCTGATTCTGTACTAGCTGTCCCTAATACATGCAGTTTTCACCTGTCTTCAAAGAAGCTTCATGTTGATTCAGATGGAGACTCCTACAGAAATCCACAGCTGGTCAAAATGCAGACAGCAGGAGACCTTGGGGTGCTCAGCCCCAGCTGATGCAGGCACACCACAACCCATCCTCCTATGTAAGGCTCAGGGAACATCATGAAAGAGGGGGCAAAGTAACAGCCAGAGGACCAGAACATCTACTGGGAGCTAGCGTCTTCTATGTATGAAGAGCGCTGACTCATAGATCTCAACACTATGGTAACTTAAGCAAGACCTATGTAATGACAAAGCTAGTTGACATGCCAATATGGACGGGAGCAATCTCATGAGAGTCTACCCCTAAACAAAGAACTACAGGCAACTAATGGTTGCTGAGAGAGGGAGAAATGGTCCTCCCCAGGGACAAGTTCCATAACAGGTCACCCTGTACCACTGGGTAAGCCCTAAACATACAAATAGATTAATCAGGAGATGTGTGTGGGTATAAACACACACACACACACACACACACACACACACACACACACACAGATATGTAACAATAATAATTTAAGAAGAGGCCAATAATTTGAGAATGAGTGACAGAAACACAGGATTTAGAGGGGTAGAGGGATGGTTAGAAATTATGAAAATACAGCACTGGTGTATAAAAGAAAGAAAACAATAAATTAGACAGTGAATTCTTCCACCTCCCCTGATCTTCAGCATGCAGAACAGTTAATAGCTATGCAGTTCTTCATTCAAACTTTGATTTTGCAGGGTTTACAAGTCATTTTCACACACTTCATCTCATGGAAACTTCACGATAGCAGTACTCAATTATAAATGTGGGATTGGGGAAATTGTTTTCCAGTGGACTTTAATAACCATGGCACGAAAGGGAGCTACCATGACTGACTACCTTCTATTCACTTTTTTTTTCAAACCCGGCCCAGGATTGATTCACAGTGACCTTTGTGCTCAATTCATACAGCAAAGAGCAGACTGGGCTGTGGAGAATCAATCCCAAATCTTCTACACATTCGGTTGTATCCGCAGCTGGCTGAGCTATAAACACAAGACATTAGCATGGGTGATAGATAAAGAAGAAAGGTTGTCTTGAAACACCCATGAGGTGATTTTTTGAGTTCATTAATAAAGGGACATGTTGGGCTAGCTAGTCTGAACTGTTATAATATTGAGTTCCCACGAAGGTGAATCACTGTGTCTCCTCTTTTCTAAGTAGGTAGAGATAGCCTTATACTGATAAGCACTGGATGGAAAGCAGCAACTATGTAAGGAACAGAAGAAAGCAAGTTCCCCCCCACACACACAGCCCAGGCTAAAACCCTGGTTAATTGGTAGGTTTTTTCTTCTAAGAGACAATAAAGCCAGCATCTTGAAATGATCACTGTTGGGGAGGAGGGTGCTGGAGAGAAGTTGGTGTCTTAGGTGGATCTGATTTCCATATTTCCACCCTAGACTAATGGAAAGACAATGGCATTGGTTCTGAATAGTGGAATCATTGCTATCTGTTGAACGGGTTTGTACGTAATGAACTGCTTATTTTGGCCAAGAGGTTGCTTCAAGGAACCCATCAGAATGCCAAAGACTATGATTTCATTTCTCTTGCAGGACACACTGAAGGGTCATTAACATTTTTGAATCTTCACCCAATTTCCAAGTCATGAGAGGAAAAGCTTTACCAGGTAAACAGGCTTTAACATATGAGGTTAATGTTTCCTCTTAAGCTCTCTGGCCTCAGTCTAGAACAGAAGGGATGCAAGCGGGTATCATTTTCACAGAAACAAAGACACAGGAACAAGTCTCTGGCTCCTCCTCTGAGAAGAAATGCAAAGTGATTTGGAGTACTGAGATGGAGCTTGAAAGGTTGTAATGGCCCTGACGGCTATCTCTCTAACCCCAGGCCGATCACAGGCCTCCTCCACTCAGCTGCCTCTGGTAGCTGGCTTTGATGAGGAGACCCTGGCAGCCAGTCTAAGACAGAAAAGAACATTCTGGGAATTTTAAGTGCTTTGGATCAGCGGTTGTCATGTACAATTGATGTTCATTTATATTTCACTAGCCAAAATCTAATGCTGCCCAAAATTGGGAAAGAAATATTTCAAATACTAATCAGACTCAATCCAGCTTTAATGTAAAAAATGAGCTGTCCTACCTCTTTCAGCCCTGGTCTCAGAAGGGAGATTTAATACTTCCTGACAGTGCTTTAAATACTTGCCTGTGCAGACTTCAATGAATCCACAATAATTCTATCAGATAAACCAGCTTAGGGTTTCCAAAGCTGTTGCAAGCTCAGGGTGCTTTGGAGCACCTTATCATGGCATTTATCCTTTGATGGTAGGTTTAGTAGAGAAAGGGCCACTGTGCAGATGGATCACCACTTAACCATTTAACCTCTCCACCTGCTAATTATTGCTTCTGCTGTTGTTTTTAATCTATCGATCCCAAAGTCTGTATTCCCCCAGCCCCCCACCTTTCCAGGAAGTTTAATTACCACTCTGGGAGCCACGCACACGATTCCCAGCAGAGAGCTTCAAGGACGGTCTAGTGGGTTTTAATTCTCAGAAGATCAAACCCTTAAGAAGTCAGTAGATTGTCATTAAGAACTGGCTGAATCTTTAGTATTTAAATAAGCCGTTTATAGGCTCTCCGGCGCTCTCGTCATGTCTAGAAAAAAAGAAGAAAAATTATCTTTGTTTTTACAGAGGGAAAAATAAAATATGAGGTGACCATCTTTTTTTGTTTTTAGTTGAGTGGGGAGGATAAAGTGAAGTGGCGGTTTCTTTAGGTGGAAATTAATTCTATCTCTCATCACTCCTTCAAGAATATTAAACAATTTCTCTATGGCTTTGACTTTGATCAGTGTGAATTAAATTCTCCATTAAAGAAATCTTGATATACTCTACTACAGTTTGAATAGTTTGTTTTCTGCCTATAAAATAGTTTGTTTCACATTGAAATTTAATTTCCATGTGAGATACTAAGCTATAGGTCCATCTTTAATAAGTATTTAGGGGGTTATGCTAATGAATAGATAAGTCCATTTGTATAGTTAATAGATTGATGTGCTAATGAATTATCTTGAGAGTAAATCTGCAATAAAACCCAGTGTAGTAAGCTTTTTCAAACGTAGTCAGACTTTCCTTTGTGGGAATGCCAGATCTCCAATAATGACACGTAGACTTGATATTAATTATGGAAGCTTATCCTTAGCTTACACTTGTTATCAACTAGCTCTTATAACTTGAATTAGCCCATATTTAAAATCTATGTTCTGCCATATGGCTTAGTTACCTCTTCTCAGTATGACATTTCTGACTTGCTCCAAGCTGTCAGCAAAATTCACGGGCCTAGATTCCTTCTCCTCTTCCTCTCTCTCCTCAGAAATCTTGCCTAAACTTTTCTGTCTAGCTATTGACTACTCAGCTCTTTATCAAACCAACCAGACAGCCCCTTAAGCAAAGACACATCTTTACAATGTACCCAACTATTATACAACAAATCAGTTTATTCCTGAGAGCGCCACATCCATGCTATAGGATGCCCTCCACCGCCTCAAGACTATCAGGCAGAGACCAGATGGAACCCTTTACCTTAGACCAGGATTCTAAGTCAAAGGAAAACACTTTCATTTGTAAGAGACCTACTCCATGTTATTAAGTTCTTAATAATAAGAAATGGGGTAATGCATTCTAGGTAGGCACTTCTCAGACTCCATTCCTACAGTGACTGAGAATGAGTTTCCATCAGAAGATCAGGCAAGACGCACCAACCATATTTGCAAAGAGCTCCAAAGTAAATATGGGAATGAGCCAGTTCCCTTTCATGTTTGGTGTTCAGAGAGTCAGCCTTGCCTTGTGAGGAGCATAGTGTGTGTCATAGCTTGTATTGAAATGTCTTCTACAGGCTTATTTTGAATGTTGGTTTCCAGCTGGACATACTACTTTGAGAAGCTGTGACAACTTTATGAAGGGACATTGGGCTAGAGGAAGTATGCCACTGGATGTCGACCCTGTGAGGTATAGTGTTCATGTGCCCTTCTGCCAGGCTCGCTGCTTTCTGTTTGGCCATGACATAAACAGTTCTTTTCTACAATATACTTGAGTCCCCATGAGCTTCTGCCCAAAGTGTGTGGAGCCAAGTGGTCATGGACAGAGCCCGGTGAAACTATAAACTAAAATAAATCTGTCATCCATCAACTTCTCATAGCTGTGCAGAAAAATAACTAATGTAGAGTATGCTAAATCAGAAGCACGGGGCTATGGATGTAAAGCATACTTCAGACGTTGGCTCTCCACCGAATCTGCCCATCAGAATCCTTTTTCCTTGTACTATAAATAGTACCACTACCACCCACTTATCACATTTGGTAATTCTTTGCCTTCTCAAAATTTCCTTTGTAAATTAGAAATCATGGAGTGGATGCTTATTAACAACAACATAAAAAAAGAAATTGTCAAAGTGGTGCATATAAGTGGTTATGAAATCATAGCAAGTCTGCACAATAAAGACATTGCAGGGCCAAAACAGCAGGGATGATAAGACGAGGTTTGCTGTGTACTTCTCAGTGAACATTTATGTTTCCCTCTTCGCTTTCTAGAAGAATTGTTAGCTTGCTTTTGACTACCTCCTAGGATCCCAACATTCATCAGCTGATGGTGTTTTGTAATCCTGCCTTTCTCCATTAACACACTGCTCCAAGAGAGACAACAGTAACTAAATTTGCTGTGTTCACTCTAAGTGAAACATTGGATACTTTAAGTAAGCTAACTTAGAATAGGTCACTTCTTAAAGTAGTGGCTCGGGCAATTTTGGGGACTAATGCCAAGTTTGAATGCTATACTGGTAAGCGCTTTAAATTTGCAAGTCATAAAATAAAACACTTAATTCTCATTTTGCATTTTATTAGTGCATAGACTGATTAATAGGATGCCTGCCTTTTAGAACCCCTTATAGTGTATAGAGAGCATAAAATCACATAGATATTAGCTTGCTTAAGCTCTACCATAAGACTGGTCATTCATCCTGACCAAAAATTCATACTCAGTTAGCTTTACAATTAGAATTGCCTTCTTCCACAGGTGCTTAGACTATCTCAATCTCCCAAGAACATCACAGGGCTCTTAATTAGCATAATTCATATTAAAATAGATTTGCAGTGGTAAAATTAATGACTTGTCAAGTTGCATTAGTGACGCTACACATGGAACTTACCAGGTGAAAATGTGGGGATGCACAGTCTACACTTGCTCTCTGCCTTCACAATTGAGTCATATAGAAAGTCCTCCACCTTGCACTCTAAACAAACTGTCTGGAAGTGGCTTTCTAGACTGTGCTGTTTTGGGCCATGGACTGAATCCTCAGTCTCCCAGGGATGTGATGGCTCCTCTAAGGTTAACTGAACACATTCTCTAGAATTTGGTCAAATGGACCTCTAGGAAACACTTATAGGTACCATTTGTTAGAATATCTGAAGGCCTAGAGCTAGAATTTTATCAAACTTGTAGAATAGATTGTATTATGGGATTGTGTTTGGCTCCTACTAAATTTTCAACATTTGCTTCTATCTGAAGTCAAATTGGCTTGGGGAGTTAACTTTACTATAAACCAATAAAGAGGTTATCGGTAGACTGGACACTCATTGCCCATCTCTAATTGTTGGTGATTACTGTTATTTGCAAAAAGCTCATTATTTCTCTTCGCTCAGTACTTAATCTCTCTTTAGCCTCGTCCCATATAGACAGATAAATTTGTGTATAAATATATGCATATACACACATACATATATACATATAATTCATATGTCATGAATTCTCCCAGGAAAATTCCAATTGGAAAGGAACGGGCTGAGGAAAAGGGAGCAGAACTTGGTTTTGGAAACTCAGGCTTCCCAATGACAGGAACAAAAGTAGGCATTTTATTGAGTTCTTGGAGAGATCTATAAAATTCCCTTCTGGGTTTAAGATGACTTTCCCATGTAAAATACAGATTAATGGCCAGTTTGTCTTTGGGAATATTCTCACGTTATCTTATTCCTATGGAGTTCTTCCTTGTAATGATAAGGGGATAAGAGATAGGCACATTCCATTCATAATTAAGGGAAGGAGAGAAATTGGGTAGGTAAGATCCTCTATTAAGGACAGGAGAACCCCAAGAAATATATAGCTCAATCAAAACAAAAATAAAGAAAAAGAACAGGAGAACCATGTTGCTTGGTTCCATGATTATCCTGACCACTATTTTCCAACCCCTTTGAGTATCTTTTCCTCCTTAATCTTAAGGAGGTACTGGAAGGAGAAGGTTCAACCGTCAAAACTGCTTCACAGCTGAGTTAGGACTGTTGAACCAAATTATTGGAGCAATGGGAATCGTTAAACATCTGATTCATTGGGGAGAAGTCTTGTGCCAATGCTCTTCATCTCCCATTCCTCCTCCTCTTCTTGTTCTTTAATGTGCATGGATGTTTTTGTCGGCATATATGCCTAGGCACTATTTGCATGCATGCATGGTGCCCATAGAAGCCAGAACAAGGCAGCAGATCTCCTAGAATCAGAGTTATAGATGATTGTAAGATGCTATATGCGTGCTGGGAATTGAACCCAGATCTTCTGGAAAAGCAGACTCTTAAAAAATGAGCGATCTTTCAGCTCCATTCTATTCCAGATGTTCTTGATGACTCCCATTATTAACAGATGGTGATAGACGTAGATCTCCAGATAATAGGCTCTGAGTGAATCTGTGGGATTTAACACATGCACAAGTTTTGCCTACATTAGCAGCCACGTTAGGACCGTCTAACTATTGCTTGATTATTTTCTCCTGAGTCTCAGAGGCTTTTAAGGATTTCTCCAATCCCTCCATGGGAACTATAAAGATCCTATAAATGTTTGATAAATTCATCCTACTAATTTTCTTCTGTGCGTGTTGGGAGCTTTGTGGCCTACTTTTGGCCACATATGAATGGGTCTCTAAGAGGTAGGACCCATGAAAATGATCTTTCACTCAGCAAGAACTAAAGATCCTCAGGCCAGAGCAGAACACTGCAGAGGCTGTGCAGCCTGCATGATCTCCTCTCTCATAGCATTGATGAGTCTCTTGGTGGTTTTAGTGTCCGTTTGTCAGTCTCGCATGGGACAGATGTGAGTATTCCTGGAAACCCTTTTTTCCCCCTAAAATTCTTTGCATCTCAGATTTCTTAGGCATGTAGGATCCTTTTGCATGACAAGGGAATAGTTGAAGAAATGAATACAAGCTAAGTGTATTCCAGTAGTTTATGGCAAATCACTCCTATTTCTGTTAATATGCTTTGTTAAGTATCAAACAGTTAACAAAGGTTAATCCTGGAGGGTAGAAAAAACATGCTTGTTTTTGAGGTATAAATAAAGATTACTTGTGGTATTGGGGGCTGACCACTGTGTGAAACTCGTCTGGTGGTCAGACAATTCTTTTCCCAATACCCCTTCCCCATCTCAGAACCTGAACTAGGGCTGCAGTGGGACCTTGGCACATGAGCCAGAATCAACCCATTTGGAATAATTCACAAGAACAGAACACAGATATAGATATCTGGGGTGTGTCATAGATAGATAAGATTTTGGTGAGGGTAATGGTAATAATGAATACATATGAAAAAACCTTGGGTTCTGTTTGGTTATACAAAAAAAATTCAGTAATAATCAAGGAACATTGGAATAAGCCACCATGGCCTTTTGCCTCATCTAATAAACTAGAGGTAGACATTCTAAAGCTGAGTGATTCCATTAAATATCCAAGATCTATCAAACTTCACTGTTGCTATTTCTTTAGTGGGTCTTGTCCTCATTCTTTCCAGTTGTCTCGGTAACATCAGCTGAGTGATGGGGAAGGAGAATAAGAAAACAACTCTTGCCTTTTCATTCAAGAAAAAAAAAAACTCTCAAAAAAAAAATTCTACCTACCTTGGCCAGAATTTTGACAACATCTACTTTCAAAGGAATTGGGAGAGAGTGGTTTTAGACAGGTATTTTACCATCTTGAACAAAATGAAATACTGACATTAAGTAAGAAGAAAATGGATATTGACAAGCAACTATTATTATTTACCATTTCTGCATTTGCCAGTCTCTTTATCAGATAACTTATATCTCTCATATCTCTGTACAGTAACAACTATATACATAATATAACTGAGTACTAAGTACTTCTAATAATTTGTTTAAGAAAAAAGTAGTCAGACATGGTGGTATGCACCTGTGATTTCAATGCTTAAATGTAATTTCAATGATTGAAGCAAGATTTATAGTTAAGTCATTCTGGTGTACATACTGAAACTATATATGAGAGAGGAGGATGGGATAGGGAGGAAGAAAGAGTGAGAAAGAGGGAAAAAAGAAATAAAGTGACATTTGTGATTTAAATCCAAGTCAGTTTGACTAATAATACATTAATGATAATAATGATAACAACATAAAATAATAATAACACATTGTCAACATTGGTCAAGTGCTTGCCTCAGGTTAGATATTTCTCTAGACACTTTTTTGTTCTTTGATTCATTTCTGTACAGAAACTTTCTGAGGAAGCTATTTTCATATTAATTATTTATCAGGCAAGAAGTCCAAAGTTTAGATAAACAAAGAAAATCATTAAAGTCACTAGAGTTCCACAAGCAAAACTCAAGTCTGAGCCTAGTTCTATGTGACTCCTTAGCTTGGGACCAGTCTTTGCCACATTTTTTGCAAAAACCACCTGATCAAACTGTGCGTTTTCATCATTGACAAGCAAGTCAAATATGCATAAGGCAGATGTCTCTGTCCACTATGCCAAAATAACCAGACTGAGTAATCTGTAAATAACAGAAACTTACTCTCACTGTTTGGAGGCTAGAGGTCCAGGTTCAAGGTACCTACAGCCTGTGTGTCTGACAAAGATTTACTGCCTTCTGTTAAGATGGTGCCTCTGCTCGCATCCCTAGCTGGTAGATGGGGTGAAAGAAAACAGCTAGCTCATCTAAACTCTCCTAAAAGGTATACTCTTCATAACCTAATGACCTTCCTAATGCCAACACCATTGCTGCAAATTAAAGAAGAAATTAGTGAGAGGCGGAGCTGGGAATAGAAATAAAAGATTTATGAAATGAGGAGGTGAATAGTGTCCACCTTGTGTGGAAAAAAAAGGTGACCTTTTCCCATGTCACCAATGCCTCTTGGCTTAGATCGTTGCATATTTCTGGTTAAATCACAAGGGCATGCCTACTGGAGGACGCTTACCGCCTACCTATTGACCATGCTTCCTTACTAACAGCCCTTGTTTTGCTAATAGCAGCACTAGGCTCACTCAAACCTACTCACCTTTACAATCCCTTTTGGATCTATGACATGGTCACATGCCCAAAAGCTGGCTAGTGACATGTAACTAAACACAGAATTTGGTTGGAACTACCTGCAAAGTCATTGTTACTTGCTCAAAAGAAGCAAGCTTGTGCTCTATTTGGCAGTGTGAATACTAAAATTTGAATGATACAGAGAAGATTTCATATGGCCCCCTTGGAAGAATGACATGTAAATTTATGAAGTGTTCTATATTTCGTGTAGCTCCTGGAAGTCGGTCAACACTTTGCTGATTAATCCCAAATACAAAAAGGCTATATCTAAATGCAGTGTGTGGCAGCCAGGATTGAAATGATGTTTTCACTTTGGAAAATGGGGGTGGGAAGATGTCAAATAGGTCAAACATTTGCCTTTTTCATTCTCTCAGCTCAGCCTGGAATGGGATTGTGATATGCAGCTGGGCAGCAAGTGTCATAGGAGAATAGAAGTTATAGTATCACACTTAGTATGAAATGGTAGAAAGGCAATCAACCCGAGTCCCTGGTAGAATAATTGTGCAGCCTCCATACTGGCCTCAGCTGGCTCATTTTTACACTTACAATGAGTCATGAAAAATAACCCCCATTTTAGGTAAGTCACTGTAGTTACCACATTGCTGTACATGGAGCTGAAAATTCACAGTGATAAATGGCCATGTCCCCTACAATTAGGTTAATTTTTAGAAGAGTCATGTTCACCATAGGGCACATCATTGTCATACCCCAGCTTCCTTTGTACAGGGGATCAAGGTGATGGTTAGCTTGGAGCTAATGGATTTATGTCTCTGGTACCTCAATCTAAAGGGCTTCAGTACAGTAAGGTGACAGCAAATCTAACCTTTGAGACTGAGAGTTTGCTTCCCTACTCGGAGCCTTAGTTTTAATGCAACTGCAATATAAACCTTAAATAGAAATGCCTGATACAAATGCTATGTCTGGAAACATTTCTTTCAGGAAAGCATAACAAATAATCTCACCCTTTCCAATTTATTTTTGGGTGTATCCCCAGGCTTTTTGCATATCATCTTTTGAACAACACCCCCTTTCCCCTACTTTGGTCTAAATTTAATTTTATTCTGAACTTATGTGGTTAAAAGAGCATCCCAGGAGGGGTTGTCACAAACGACTGTGCTCCCAGATAGTAAGAAACTTATAAGAAGAGAACTGACAACCTCCTCTTCCTAGAACTCCCCCTCCAACCGTGGCCATCTCGTTAGCCTCGCAAAGTAGATCTGCATTTTTAATTAGGATTTTCATTGATAGCTAAGTCTTTTCACGGCATGCTCTTGGAATGAAGTCATAATCATCTCTACTACACTTTTATTATGTATATATATATACATATACACATACTGCATACATATTTATATATAAAACATTAGGCTTGTTGCTATGGAAATGATTACAATACTAACAAATTAAGCATTGTGACTCCACTGTAGTAAGAAATAAGAAATTCAAATGAAACACCAAGCACTTGTTTAAGCACCAAAAGCTTTAGGAATTAAATACATCAAGACAATACAGAAAACCACAAATTAATATCTAGGAGCCTTTTCCAGTATCAAAATAAGCTTTGATACTGGTTTCCTCTCTCCACATCACCAACAATCTACATCTTTATTAATAAAGTTCGGCACTGGGTTAAGAAGACTGTATCTGCTGCCTAGGGCACACCCATGGTCTCAGCTCTCATTGTGAGAAGTTCCACCTCCCACAGTCAGGGAGAAGGATGTCATGACGTTTTATATTAATCAAAAGGAAGACTTTTAAAGAAGAACGCTCAAACGTGAAGTTGCCCTAACATCTCCTGTTTCATTCAAACAACATGTAGAACTACCCCTGGGGGTTTGAATATATTAACGTCTTTTCACAATTAACCCTAATGGGACCAGTGCAGCGTTTTCCCCAGCCTCTAGATTCAAAGCCGCAAAATGCATAGTGTTTAAATAGATCTCATTATATCAGCTACGCCAGATCTCTCTTCTTTACATACAGGGGATTGTACCTCTTTCACTGTCATGCAACATTAAAAGAGGAGCATACACAAGGATGACATAGATTTGACAAAAAATTAATGATTTGTACATCACTTTAATGCTTCAAATCTGCAATTCATGTATGCTAATTAGTTCATAATGGGCTGTTGAAGAACAGAATTGTCATCCTGCTGTTTCACAGGTTTCTGGGAGCTTCCATGCAGCACTGGCTTGCTGGGCTGGCTTCTGGGTCCTAGACTGTAACATGGCAGATCAATGATAGCATTCTCCACTGTCCCCGGCCCCCCTCCCCGGCACACACACACACACA
>LOEQ01000680.1:45160-58213 GCA_001685075.1 Bramus lutescens | reverse complement strand
GGTTGTGAGCCACCATGTGGTTGCTGGGAATTTAACTCAGGACCTTTGGAAGAGAGGCAATGCTCTTAACCTCTGAGCCATCTCTCCAGCCCAGAAGGGGCTTTTTAGATGATGTGTCTTTTCAGAGACATAAACTGATATTCCAACTTACAGTCTGTACTTGCCTCCCAGACAGGAAGTGTGTATTCAATGGATTGATGACATTTTCTGATTCACATTTGTTTTTGTTTTAATTTTTTTCTGAAAACAAAGACTGATGTTGCCCAGGCTGGTCCAGAACTCCCTGTGTAGCCAAGGTTAGCCTTAAACTTCAGATTCTCCCGCCTCTACCTCTCAGTTGCTGGGATTCTCACTAATACTTGAATCCCATTTTCTTGTGAGGAAACTCAAATCACAAACTTGAAGCTCCATGTAATGGTTGAGTTATTCAGAAATGGAGATTAAAATTTGTAGTTTGGTCTGTGATGTTGAATTATTTCGTAGGCTTAGATTCTGGAGAAACTGCCAAGCTGTTTTCTAAAGAAATAGTAGCATTTGACATCTCAGCCATCAGTTTGTGAGAGGTGTGCTTTCTTCCTCCACATCCTCACCAATACTTGTGTGCTCAGTCCTTTCACTTGAGATCTCTATTGGTAATCGTTGCTCTTCTTGCCTTGTTGAAGTTTCCCCCTGAATTTCCCTCAACTAGTCATTTATTAATTCAACATTGTTTCTATATCATTGCTATCTGTTCTTCATGCTGCTCATTTAGATGTGTGTTGCTTTTTAATTTTTTTCTGAGTTATTAGTATGTAAGTAAGTGGGGTTTTATCAGATATGATTTGCAAGGAGCTTCTCCAGATATGAGGCTTTTCTTTCACTAGCATCTGTCTTAGTCAGAGTTTCTATTGCTGTGAAGAGTCACCATGAACACAGCAACTCTTATGAAGAAAAACATTTAATTGGGGCTGCTTCAGTCCATTACCATGTGCAGGCAGACAGGGTCCTGGAGAAGTGACTGGAGTCCTACATCTTGCAGGCAGCAGGAAGTGTCTGTCTCATTGGATGAGGTTTAAGCATAAATGAGACCTCAAAGCCTGCCTCCATAGTGACACACTTCCTCCAACAAGGCCACACCCACTCTGCCAATGCCATGCCTCCTAATAGGGCCACTTCCTTTGGGGGCCAGCTTCTTTCAAACCACTACAGCATCTTTTTGGAGACAAGATCTCATTGTGTAGCTCTGTCTGTCCTGGAACTCACAATGCAGACCAAGCCAACATTGAACTCACAGAAATCTGCCTGCTTTTGTCTTCTGAGTGCGGGAATTATAGGTGGGCACCACCATGCCTGGCTAGTATTCTTTTTTGAAGGGAATAAAGTCTTAATTTTACACACACACACACACACACACACACAACTGTTTAGCTGTACATCTATGTTTATATCCTTATAGCTCAAATCTGTAATATTCCAGGATTCCTCTAAATAGCAGAATCCAGAGGTTCTCAAGATCCTACATAAAAATGGCACTTGTACATAACCTGCGCTTCTCCTCTTCTGCGCAGTACATCATCTCTAAATTACTTACAACACTCAATATAATGACAATGCCATCCTTGTTTGTTGGTTGGCTTGTTTGAGGTATGCTTGTGGTATCATGCTTGTTCAATCCTTTTAGTTTTATACTTCTGACTCCAGGTTGGTAGAATCTGATGATCTGGGACTTACAGACTCAAACCACCTATTATATGTTTTCTGTTGTATTTCCTCAGCATTCTCAGGTTATCTGCCAGATTTTTTATTTATCTTACATTTATTTTGCTCCTCATTTCCTCCATCCTATGATGGAGGCTGAGAAACAAAGCCAGAAGTGAAATCATCTGTGTAGACAAAGACTTTATATGCACACATGCTCATAGCTGCTGTGTTTTTGAATGATCAGAGCATGACCTCCCACACACACACCCGGCCCGCTCACACACACACAAAGGCTCACCCACAGGTGAGTATATGTGTGTGTGTGTGTGTGTGTGTGTATACTGTTCTATATTTGTGTTCAAGTGTTCAGTCTTAGAAACAGAAAGGTGTTACATGGGCCATGTGTGTGCCCCTGAAAGCAATTAGGCTGGTGGAAGAAGCCAAGCAGAAAGAGGACACACTGTACAATTTCTTTCCTGTGACAGGACAGAAAACGCTAGGCAATCTAAAGTGACTCAGAGCAGATGACCAAAGTGTGGGTGTGAGGCAGGAGAGGAAGAGGAATTCTAAGGGACACCAGCAAGCTGTGGTGTTGTTGAGATGCCGATTCACTTGATTTCACCCAGTGCTTCAGCAGTGTGCATACATCTTAAAATTGGTCGTATTTTCAACATTAATGTTTACAGTTTAGTGTATGTCCATTTATCTCAAGAAAGTTGTAAAAGTCTTCCCCTGTTATGTTCAGAGTCCCTTACTGCTGGGTCCACAGTTCCCCATGGCCGAGTCTTAGTATATAACAAGAAACGCTTCCACCAGCAACTGTTCAATTCAGTTTTTAAGACACAGTTCATTTCTCCAGTATCTCACTTCATTCTAGAGCATAGCTGATACTGCCAAGAAGGATGGAACAGATTTAAAACTTCAGGCATCAAGTTTAAGAGAAGAAAGTAGTAATATTGCCAGAGTCTAAGTTCAGGAAGGGAAGAAGGACCCACCCAGTGCTTAGCTCATTGGCACTGGCATTACAAAATGACAACAGCAGAAGAGAAAACGTTTAAGCAATTGCAATAGGTATAGTTGACTCAACTCTAGAATACAAAGAATTCTTGACATTTAATAGTAAAGAGAGAAAAAGCTCCCCCAAACCAATTAGATATTTGTGTGTGTGTACAAGTATATAAACATATATGTATGTAGGTAGGTAGGTAGCTATAGAGATGTCCATTCATATGCTTTTGTGAATGCCCAGTAAGCCCACTCAAAAGTACTTACACATCATCAGGGAAAATAAAGGAAAATCACTCACTGAGACTACACGTTCAGAGGGTTGCTGAAATTAAACATAATAATAACAACAATACACACAACATTGGTGAGGATGTCAGTATTTAGAATTTTAATACATCGATGAAGGGATTTTAAAAATGATAAGGTGACTTTCAAAAGATGTTCGAGAATTTCTTTGAAGAGTTAAGCCTGTATGATACCCAAGATCCTGTGATTTCTCTCCTGAGCACGTGCTTGGGTGAGTTGAAAGTTCATTCCCACAAAAATATCTGAATATTCATGGTGGATTTATTTAAGACGACCCACAACGGGAAATTCTCCTTATTTGGGGACTGTAGCTTTTTGTGTGTTTGAGGTTTTAAGTTGTTCCTCGGTCCTGACCTCTGCTCCTTTGCTTTTGCAAGTTTTGAAAACAATTCTCTCTGGTTTGTATTTCAGGTAGCTTCTACCGCTTATGTCTTCGAGATTACAGATCTTTCCTTTTGCACTAGGAAATATACTTCCTCCCTCCTGGAGACTAGTTTACACTGCTGGACAATCTGCTGGGTCTTAAATGTCCACACCACAATGCTGAGCTGTCTTTCTTTTGCTTTCTGAGCCTAAGAATGCTGTTATTTATTTATGAACTTTATTGTCAGTCTCATCCGTTTCCATTGATTGATTTTCCCCCTCATTATGAGTCACACTTTCTTGCTCCAAATGCTAATTCTGTTAATTTCCAATAAATGTTTGACATGTGAACTTTATGTTTGAGAGGAAAGTTTGAATCCTTGTAAATATTCTTGAGTTTGTCTATAGAATGCACTTGAACCACTGTTTGAATTTATTTCTGATTGTTGCTGTATGGAAGGAGAGCAGCCTGTCTTATCGAGGCTACTTAGCTTCAATACTCCAGTCAACCCTCCTGCAAGCTCTACATAGTTTCCTGTTAATGATGAAGTTCTGCTCCCTGGCTGGTGGGAACAGGGAGCATCACTGGCTCTGCAACAGCACTTGTTATGAGTTCCCTAATCTTTTCAGGGAGGTTTTCCTCCAGGATTTTAGAGTGTACATGCAAACATGTGCCAGAGACATCTCCGGTGAAGGCTGAAACACAGAGGTCTGGGATAGGACGGTCAGTTCACCTCTGTTTTCTCTTCTTCCAACCACACAAACACCCTCCTCTTGCCCAACTTAGGAGGCCACTGCACTCTCTTATGTTCATTCCCTTTTGTACCATAGCCAGTGTATCTAGGCCAGTGGTTCTCACCCTTCCTAATGCTATGACCCTTTATTTCAGTTCCTCATGTTGTAGGGACCCCCACCAAAAATTTATTTTTGTTACTATTTTATACCTGTAATTTTGCTACTGTTATGAATCATTATATAAATATATGTTTTTCTGGTGGTCTTTTGGGGTCCCATCCCCCAGGTTGTAAATGTCTAATCTAGGCCATAGGGCTCACTGCTTCTGTCTCCCATACATCCAGACTCACTGCTTTTCATTGCTTGATGCCCAAAATACTCACAATGGTTGCATGATATTTTGTGTCTATTTTTGCTTAGTTATTTCATAAGTAACAGTATTTAATTTTCTAAGGTATTATTAATTGATAAAGAAACAGGAAGCTTGCAAATCATCTTTGGGGTATTGGAGACTCAGGTATGAGGCTGAGAGAAACATAAGGAAGGCGTAAGTATAGGACCAGCAAAAGCTTCCAGTTTGAAAACAGCAAAGGCAATTCTGCTAGACAGAAGAACGCATTCTTGAACGAGATTGAATCCTGATCACAAAGACTGGGAAACTTAACTTTGCAGATTAGCCCAAATATTGAAATGATCATGGGCTAGGAGATTATCGTGGGCTGCTTAGGTAGATCCAACATAGTCACTGTGGTCCTTATAAGAGAAAGTGGGAGGCGGTAAGGTCAGAGATGCGGACATAGAAGACAGAGAGTCGAACATGTAAATTGTCATTTCATTAAAAGAGTGAGAGTTCTTCGAAAGCAATATGACAATGACGGTGGGATTGTAGGCTGATGTGGACCCAGAAGCCAAGAACTGAAGGCAGCCTCCAGAAGCTGGGAAATACCAACAAATAAACAGAATATTTTACCTTAATGCTTCCAGAAGGAAAACATCTCTCTTAAAATCTTAATGTAAGGTCAGCCATGACCCATTTTACTCACTGGAACTCCAGAACTATATGAGAAGGTAAAGTTATGTTTTTATTACTTAGTGATAGCATAATTAGTAATTATAAGTGCTTCCTTTAGTTCTTGTACCTACAAGAAGATAGCCAGGGAGTGAAGTTTGTATCTGCAGGCTTCCTCACAAGGACATCCTTTACCTGTTGGTGTATGAAGAACTAAACTCCAGATGTGTTCCTTTCTGTTAGGCACTCTTGATGCACTGAACTGACTGCAAGGGAGGCTGGCTCTTAACCAGGTGCTTGTAGCCCGTGCTGTCTTCAGTCCTCACCTGCATCCGAATGCATCCAGGTTCCACAGGAGATGAAGAAAAGAAATGGATCTACAGACCCAAGTTAGATGCCATTAAATATTTTCACCATTAAGAAAATTTAAGTCGCCTCCTCAAATATGTACATTTAGAACCATGGGTGTATTAGTTCCTTTTTGTGGCCATGATAAAACACCATGACCCAAGGTGACTTATAGAAGAAAGAGTTTATTTGGCCTACAGTTCCAGAAGCTGAGGCTCAATAATGGTAACAGAGACCTGGCAGCAAGCAGCTGGAACAGGAAGCAGAGAGACCACATCCCACATAGGAAGCACAGCATACACTGGAACTTACTCCTGTAAGGCAACGAGCTCTCAAAGCCCTCCCGTACATACGGTGATGGACTTCCTCCAGGAAGGCTTCATGTCCTTAGAGGCTCCATAACCTCCGTGAACAGCAGCAGCAGCTGAGGTCAAGTGTCCTGTTGAGGGACAGTCCTCACCCAAACCACAACAATGGGCTTTCATATTCAAAATAAGGGATTCCTTATATTTCAGTTTTAGTCCTAGTTTCTTTCTAGTTACTTTCCAACACTTAAAATAATTGAATAGCAATTATTCAATGAATTTTTTTTATCATGAATTCTAGATGCTTTTGTAATATCTGTGAGCTAGCTTTTCCTCGTTATGGCAAAATGGATCAGCAGCCAGGGAGAGAAAATGCAGAGAACTGAACAGTCTCCTTTCTGGACCAGACAGCAAGAGAACTGTGGGGAGACGGTTGTCACACCGGGGTTGTAAATGTCTCCTTGAGTGTGATAATGGCTACAGACAAGCAGTGAGCTGACTTGCACATGCTCTGTGGTGAAATAGTGATGTGCTGAGGCTGGGAACAGAGTCTGAAGAAATCTGGCTTACAGAAGCCCTGGGGAAACCCTCCCCGGAGGCAGCGGTCTGATTACAGGAACTGTCAGGCAGGTGACAGAACTTTGAAGACAAGAGACATTCTCGAGAGTCTCCTTAGGCAAAGACAGTTCAACTCAGGAAAACTCAGGGAGACAGAATTTGTCATGTCAGACAGTTCCTTGGAACAGCTTTGACTTGGGAACAGAGACTCTGGATCTTACAGGTGCTGCATCCATAATAGTTGCAAAAGAAGACCCAGTCTACAACTTGGGAATGAAAATGAAAAATAAATGATAAAATCTAAGCCATATGTGCGTGGCCTCAATTCCATTACTTTGTCTAGCAAATTAACTTTTAGGTATGTGTGAAGTGCCTGTGAAGTATCGGGGCTACCTGCGGCCAGCACAGACATGGCATACCCTTCCCTCAGCTTGAAAATTGGCCAAAGAAAGGTGTCTTAGGGCAATGTAGTCACAAACACCAACCTTCTAGTCTAAGATCATGTGAACATGTGACCTGGATTTTGCAGTCATGATAATTGAAAATCTCAAGATTGAAATATTTTCTTGGGTTATCAGTGGGCCCAGTAGAATCACAAATGAGGGAGGCAAGAGGTTCAGAGTCAGAGATGAAGACATGACAATGAAGTTGACCCTGGAGTAGAGAACTGCTATGTGGCTGACTTTGAAGATAGAGAAAAATGTCAGACGACAATGAAAGGAGGTGACCTTCCATAGCGGAAAAGGTAAGAGCATAGGCTGTCCTTTAGAACCCACAGGGGTGCCGAGATCTGTACCAGCGCACCCCTGCAGCAGGACTATCAGAAAACAGATTCTGTGTGGCTGTGTGCACACCAAGATTTTACACCCTTAGAGGAAGGTGGTCATGGAAGGGCTGTACAAATGGTTGCTTTGTGCAGAATGGATTTGAGGAAGGAGAAAAAGAAGATGCTAGGTGAACATGATTAGCAAGTGATAATTATGCAGGCTTAGACAAGAGTGGCCAGACAGGGAGAAGCAGGTACAGTCCTCAAGGTAGCAGCCATAGAACGCAGTAATTGGTTGCTTGACTGAACCAGTGATTTCTTTTAATTAATGATGGGAGGGTGCTGCTCAGTGGTAGACCGCTTGTCTAGAAAGTATGAAGTACAGGGTTTGATCCATAGCACTTGCCCAATTAAATGCTTCTTGGTGCCTATTACAGGACTGCATCATGTGATTATCCGTTCTGGGATGCATCTAGTTTGGGGCTAGCGTGAGAGTCTTGCTATCAGTGCTCACACCACTCCCACTATGAACATATAATTTCATTGCTCTTGGATAAATACCTGAGAATGAAATTGCTGGATCACAGTGGGGGTTATATTTAGCTTTTTAAGAAACTGCCACTCTGTCTCGCAAAGTGATCGCCTGGTTTTACACTCCCCTTGATGATGTCCTGAACGACGCTGGTGGTAACAGCGTGTCCTGCTTATCCCACTCCATGTTTTGTGTGCTAGAAGGGAAGAGCTGGCTATCCTCCTCTGAGCAGAGTCTCTGGGACTTAGACTCTCTCTGCTTTTTGTTTGTTTGATTTGGTTTGGGTTATTTTTGTTTAAATATTCCTTACATTGTTACTGATTCTAGGGAATATTTTCCTCGCATACTTGTACAGATGATAATTGACAAATCAAGTCCTGAGATAAAAACAAACATTTACACCTCAGATGATATTTATTCTCAGACAATCCTGAAATTGTTTTTAGACATATTTATCTATGAGTATTTTGCCTACATGTATGTGTGTAACACAGGCCTGTCTGGTATCCACCTAGAAATAGATGAGAGTATCAGATCTCCTGGAACTGGAGTTACAGATGACTGTGAGTCACCATGTGGGCTCTGGGAATCGAACCCCAGTCCTCCACAGAGTAGCAAGTGCTATTAACACTGAGCCATAGCCCCAGCCCTGACTCCTAGACTGTCTGAGACAAGGACACCTAGATCTTAAGTTTAACAGATGCTCATAGCCTTCCAGGAATTTTGTCTGAAACCATGTGGTACCATAATTCTTTTTTTTTGCATTTTTAATATTGTTTTTATAGAGCTATAAATGTTTCTTCGATTCCCTCCCTTCCTTCCTCCTCCCCTTCTATGCTCTCCCATGATCCTCATGCTTCCAGTTTACTCAGGAGATCTTGTCTTTTTCTACTTCCCATGTAGATTAGATCCATGTATGTCTCTCTTAGGGTCCTCATTATTGTCTAGGTTCTCTGGGGTTGTGAATTGTGGGCTGTTTTTCTTTGCTTTATGTCTAAAAGCCACTTATGAATGAGTACATATGATATTTTTCTTTCTGGGTCTGGGTTACCTCACTAAATATGATATTTTCTAGCTCCATCCATTTGCCTGCAAATTTCAAGATGCCATTATTTCCGCTGTATAGTACTCTATTGTGTAAATGTGCCACATTTTTAATATTCATTCTTTTATCAGGGACATTTAGGTTGCTTCTAGCTAGAGCAATAAAACAACAAAGGGAGGTCAAGGGGATACAATTAGAAAAAAGAAGGAGTCAAACTCTCACTATTTGCTGATGATATGATAGTTTGCATAAATAAGCCCAAAGATTCTACCAAGGACCTCCTACAACTTATAGATACCTTCAGTAGTATTACCATAATTCTAAACAGTCAAATCTCTCCCACCCACACTTTGTTTCTAAATTTGCAAGTTCAGACAAGCTTCCCCCACCTCACCATTGAAGAGAAGCCTTCCTGTGACCCCTTAGATTTTCTCTCCAGAAGAGAATGTATGAAGGATGGCTTCGGAAAGCTAGAAGGGTGCAAACCAGAAAAGACCCAGAACCAATTGGCTTCAGCCAGGACTGTCAAACCAGGGTACACAGTCATTGGCTGGAAAATTGCATTCACCTCCATAACAGAGCAATGAAGGAAGGACTAGGCCAGTAGACCAGAGCTGTGGATGTAAAGCTCAAAGGCCAGAGGCTTGGGAGAGACATTTACAGGGGACTGATGATAGTCCTGATCAGTTCTGTGACTGAAAACACTGGGGAGATGGAGAAAGGGGTTTTACAAGTGCCTTGGTGGGCTAGAAATTGAGGATTAGTTCTTATCCAGAGAACAAGAGCTATCCATGTTTAAGAAAAGGGGGACACTGGGTTCAAGGGTAGAGCCTCCCAAATACATGTCATCTGAAGCTTGTGAGTGTGATTTTCTTTTAGAAAATGGTTTCTGTAGCTATAATTAAGCTAAAGATCTCAGGACAAGATCATCTTGCAGTACGTACATGAGTTTTAAACTCAGGGACCAGTGTCATTCCAAGAGCCAGGACAGGAGTAGGAGGCCACAGAAGACAAACTTGCAGGCAAAGGTCCAAGAACTTAGGGCTATCAGAAGCTGGAAGCAGCGAAAGAATGCTCTTCTTAGTCTTAGGAGAAAATGAAGCCCCATTGGTATCTTTACCTCAAGATTTCTGGGCTCAGAATAGTAACAGAATTTGCTATGTTGTTTTGAAGATGCTCCACCTGATGCAACCTATTGCACACCCACAAAACCAATATGGAACAGAAAGTATTAATAAATATGGCAGGTAAATGTTATTCTTGTTCAATAGGCCTGGAGGTGGGGTCACGGGAGTGGATGTGAGTATAGATATGGAAGATATACTAAGCATGAATAGGCAAAGTTCCAGGCAAATCCATCAGAGTACAATCCAAGGACACAAGACAAGGAGGCGAAATTGACTGAGATACATTATCCTGTGGAGCCACTCCTGGGTGACCCCAGACAGGAGTGCTTCCTATTACCTACTCATCTGGCCTGAAACAAGATCCAACTAGAGATCTGGAGACAGCTACTCCACACTCTGTCTCTTCAGGTCCCATAAATAGACATGACTTCTGCATTTAGTTCAGGCTCATTACCAGTAGGGCAAGCCACACAATTCAGTTCTTCTAATCATTTTTCTCATTAGTTTTTGTTCTGTTTTAGCTGTCCCATATTTCTTCACTTCTGTCAAACAGCCCCTTGGTTATACATTTTTCTTGTCATTTGCCTTAGGAAAACAGAACGAAACAACGTAATTAGCATTGCTTATATGAAAGATGTGACTTAGGGAGGAAAAGTTGCTATATTAATTGCTGACTCACATTGTAAACATTTTTTAATCTTTTGAGTGTACTGCATTTCTGGTCCCCTCAGGGACTTTTTTTTGTGGTCCAGTGGAGCTCTGTCAGTCAAGAAATGGTGACTCAGCCTTAACTGTGCCAGAGAAATTCAGTCGTGAAGCACACGTGGATAAGGCCATGGCCATGGTACACCAGAGCTCTATAGTTAAAGCCCCAGGTTGTGTTGTGCAGAGACGTCAACTCAGTTGTTTCTCTAGCTCTTGTCTCAGGGGTCTGTGCCAAGATTTTTGAAGGGGAGAGCATTTGGTTTGAAAAGATAGCAGTTCTATAGTAGAATATCTTCGCTGATGGCATTCTATATTTATGCGAGATTTTCGTCTGTAGAGTCCAAGAAGAAAAGTGCTTTTATACTCGGTTCTCAACAGGCACACTAGGCCTTGGGGGTGAATTTGCTAAATTTAGCTCAAGGTTTAACTTAGAGATTGAACTGGGAATGTTGGTACAAAGGGGAAGGAAAGACATTGAGTTTTAGATGGTGATAGTCTGTGTTTATAAGTACAAATGTTGCATAGGTTAATCCCTTGGTCCTGATGCTAGTAAGGATAGTGGAAGACTCTGCTGAGAAAGCATCATGTGTAAGCGGAAGCCATTTAGTAACTACTTACATAATAGATTCTTACATAATAGATTCTTATGTAATAGATTACTGTGTGCACAACTGGGGTGGGTTTTTATATACTACAGATAAAATCTTCACCTTTCTCCCTTTGAAATCATTTGTGAACTGTATGGTTCAAGGAGAACCAAGATAAAGATACAGCACCCCTAAGTTCTTCACCTAAAACCTTATTGGTTCACTGGAAGGTACCACTGTGCCATCCTAGGGTTGTAGGACTCTTGGCTGTGTGTGCCTGGCTTCTGAGAGCACCCCTCCATCCTTGTGAGGTCTCAGACCCTCCTAAGGGTCTGGAATAGCCCAGCCTTGCAGATGCCCTCAATCCTGGGGAAAACCTTTAGGAATTCAGCCCCATGGCTTCCAGGGTCCAGAGGACTCAACTACTTTGCTGTCAGGATTCAATTCTCAAGTCAGCACTTGCTAGAAGTACGTTCTGGAAGCTGAGACAGCCAGATAAAATATTAGATGTCTAGCTGTGCTTGAATTTCAGATGAACAACTAGTTTTACTTCAAGAATAATACAGATTGTTAAAGGGAGTTTGTGAGCAGGGGACATGTGAAACACGCACACTAGAGCACATCGATTGCTATCAGAAATTCAATTTCAACAGGAGCTTTGCTTTTATTTGCCAAACTGGTGACCCTATCTTGTACCTTTAATCCATCTGGGCCTCAGTTTCTTTATTTGTAACATGGGTACACACATGCACACACACACGCCCAATGATCTCTTCCTCCCAGAATTGTTACATAGAACCAATACTTTATAAAGTGCTTAGAATAGAACTTGGCAGATGATAAGTGTGAATAAATAATTGTTAAATAAAAGGACATCTACCTAATCATCTTTTCCAGCTGTCTACATGGGCTTTACATTGACAAATATATGTGCTTTGTTTTACAAACACAAGTGGAAGTTTTTGGACTAAGAGATCTACTTATCTCTTTGTACAGTGATTTAAACTACCTTCCTGATGCCCCTTTTATTCCAAGCAGCCTCCAAGTTGGACTCCACTATTCCTGCGGTGGTCTCTGCTGTTACTTTAGATAATCACTTATGTATGGTCTGATCCCATTCCTCCCATTAACTCAAAGCTAGTGCAGAATAGACTTTACTTTAGCAAGAAGTAGAAAAACGGAATGGAAGGGTAGGAGCCATGCTATGGGCTAGTAGATTCCTAACCCAGAAGCCATGATGTCACTGACAGGACTTCGTAAGGAAGAGATGAGAGCATGGACTCCCTGAGATATACTCACTCTGCCATGATTTCCCACTTATCTACTGCTGCATCACAAACACTCCCAAACCTAGAAGCTCAGGAACAGTAACTGTTTCTCCCCAACAATTCTGTAGGTGATATCAGATGTGCAGACATCTGCAGGCTTTACTAAAATTCTGAGCCATTTATGAGGCTTACTCCCCTCTGTTTAAACCTCTCTATGTAACTCCTGGGATTGCCTCCTCGGGCAATTGAGTTCCTAAAACAATATTCCTTTAGTGAGAGTGCCAGGACTCAGAACAACTAGACCTAATAGGACTGGTCCAAGACTGTTGCATCAGCTTTATCCAGCTGGTTACAATAGTTCTAGGTTCAGTTTAGAGCCAATCGAAGAGGGTTCACACAATGCAAAAATACCTGAAGTTCATTGGGAGTCAGCAAAATGTAGATGAGGACCAGTGAAATACATTGTCACCAAGACTGAAGACCTGAATTCCATGCCTGGAGCTCACATGGTTGTAACATGAGGGCTAGGCTTGTTGGGGTTTCTGTCCCACCCGGCCCCCCAGCCATTTAGTCCCAGAGAAAATCACACAGAGATCTCTATAAGTTATAAACTGATTGGCCCATTAACTCAGGCTTCTTATTAGCTCTTGTATCTTATATTACCCCATTGTTCTTATCTATGCTAGCCACATGGCTCAGTACCTTTCACAG
>LOEQ01000680.1:13980-35628 GCA_001685075.1 Bramus lutescens | reverse complement strand
TTGGGACCTACAGCATTTCTGCTGCCTACTGCCACTGGGGATCTTGGAGCATTTCTAAAAAACTCTAACAACCAGTAATTGAAGATAGGGCACCTACCAATAAATCTAAGAATAATTTGCAGGACCGAAGTCAATGAAACTAAAATCTACTGAAGGAGACTGGAATAAATGGAGGGTTATGCACTATTCCTGTATGGAAGTCATTAAAATGTTAAAGTTTGATTCTTCCCAAATTAGTCCATAAATTCATCATGATTCTAATCAAAATTCTACTCATTTTCATGGAATCTAACAAGCATGCTCTAAATTTTCATGGAAATGAATAGGGACAAAAATAACTAATACTTAAGCAAAAAAGAACAAAGAGGTATTGCTTGGACAGATTGGGGACCATACTATAAACTATAATGATCAAAATGGTGTGATTTTTAGCACATAAAATTATTTTTAAAATCAGTGAGACAGCAGCACTCCAGAAAGAAACTCATGTCTCTATTAGAATTTAGTACACGACAAAGGAGGTATTAATCTGTGTAAGTTATGACTGTATTCAGCAATTAGTCACAGACATCTGAAAAACTGTAACTTAAACAAGCAGCGAATAATTTTCTTCCTGTAAGAGGAAGTCCGTCCTGGGTTAAGCAAAGTCTTGGGTGATTCATTTTTGTTCATTTTTCTAGTCTAGCCCTTTGCCTAAATTCTGGCCTTGAAGCACAGTATGCTATGCACCCTGCTGCCTCTAGTCTACTTCAAGGACAAGCACAAAAAGAGGAGCAGGTGTCTATTGCTTGTAGGATCTCTTAAGAAATCAAAGCAGGACTCAGACTTCCACTACCTATTCAGGGGTCAGAGCTGTCCTGCTGCCCCTCGAGCAATGAGAAAGTTTGGGACGGGGAGAGGTTGTGGAATCGCTAATCCAAGCATGGTAAAACATAGTTGTGTGGAGGAACAGGTTCGAGAAACCTATGACACAACATGGTGACTATTTCATTCTGGAAAGTTAATGAATATAGATTATATCTATCTATCTATCTACTATGTACAAAAATACCCACAAGTATGTAAAGTAATTGAAAAGTTTCTACACTCCAATAAGCCTCTCCGCTGCCACAATAATCTGCACCAGACCAAATCAAACCGAATTAGAAAAAGCCCAGGTTTAATGGATGCAATACATGTTTGTTCCCTGGGGGGCAATTTAAATACCCCGTGGGAGCGGTCTTGAGCATCTCTGGGGAGGGGTCATCATTTGGCAGGCCTTCTCAGGGTTGGAGTCTGGAATGAGAAACCTCCCAGGGGAGGGGACTTCGAGTAGAACTTAACTGATACATGAACATTCCAGCCTCTTTGGATATATGGATACCAGGGGCTGGGGTGTGGCTTCCATCCAAACATTCTAGGCTCTTTAGCTATATGGAAGCCAAGGGCTAGGGTGAAGCTTCCATCCAAACAGCAATGTATCTTAATTTGTTCATTGTAGCCATTCTTTAATATATATGTATTTCTAGCAACATGCTATATATTATAAATATAAACAACTTTTCATTCAAGTATAGACAAAATACTAAAAGAAAATGAATGTTTGTGTAGATTTTCAGTTTGACACATTGCCACAATAAACAAAGTATCTTTTGTCTTCTTCATGGAAAGGAAAGGGAACTTAACTGGGTGAGTACTTAGGAACATTTGGTCCAGAAGGCCAGATTTGTAGATCTGAGATCAATGTAGTCATGGGGATTTCATGGTTGGTTTTATGCCCTCGTAGGGATTTCCTAAGAATCTTAGTGCTTTATCTTTGAATGTTTTATAATTAAGAGTAGTGAGGCACATGAAACTTATACACAATCCGAGGAGAGATGTACATTGTACACACTTAGTGGTCCACACTGCTTCATTTGTATGCGGTATTCATGATGCTCAAATAGCAAAGAATTTTGGTGGACTCTTGGTGCATGGATGTCAGTGAGATTTAAAGCCAGTTGCATCTAGATATGAGCAAGTGTGAACACTGGAAACCTTGAGACTTTGCTTTCTAGTAAACCAGAACTTAGCTCCAAACAAGAGAAGAAGACAATAGCGCTGCAGAAATGCAAATGGCCTCCAAGCTGCTCTAGTGTTTCTTACTAACTTCACTCTTCTTTACGCTCCATGAGTGGTCTTCAGTATGTGGAGTTTGCTTTCTTACTAACTTCGCTGTTCTTTGTTCTCAGTCATTGGTCCTGAACATGTGGTTTGTGACCCTTTGGGAAATCGAATGGGCCTTTCACAGGGGTCACCAAAGACCATTGGAGAACACAGATATTTACATTATGAATCATAACAGTAGCAAAATTACAGTTATGAAGTAGCAATGAAAATAATTTTATGTTGGGGGGTCACCTTAACATGAGGAACTGTCTTAAAAGATGGCAACATTAGGAAGGTTGAGGACCAGTGTTCTTGGTAAATTTTAAGACTTTTCTATTATAATCCCATAAAGGAAGATATAACATACCAAGTTCAATTTTCTTTATTGGAAGACTGTAAGGAAAGAGAGATGGTAAATTGTTCATATATCCAAGCGTGAAATAAAAGCAGCTGCAGACGATAATGTGGGTTAGTGACAGGACACGTGCATAGCATGTGTGAGGTCCAAGGTTCAACTCCCAGGATGCCAAAATCAACCCACACAGAACTAGACAACTGAGTGAATTTTATGTGGGGCTTCCACTCTTTTGGTAAGAATGAACTACATTTGAACACAGAAGTTTTGGCATGTAAATTGTGTACTTACAATTACTTTATATGTAGCATAAAGTTATTAACATGTCAAGGACTATATCTATGATCAAAAAAGACTTGAGAGGCTCCTCAGCTATCCCTTTTGACTAAAGAAATCTCTGACAAATCAGTAGCTAACCATGAAGCTTTGCTCAAGGAATTTAAGTATGAAGAAAGTCTCAAAAGATCTGTACTAAAGCATCAAGCATTTAGACATGCATAACAGAAGGTCCTCAAAGAGAGGGAGACATGCTGAGAAATGATGGCTGAAAACTACCCCAATTTGATGAAAAATATTAATGTATACATCCAAGAAGCTCAATAAATCCTACGCAGGGAAAACTCAGATTCTGAGGCAGACAGTGCAACCAACTTATATAAAGTTGAAAGAGAAGGAGAAATAGAATGAAAGTGGCCACTCTTCACAGGCAAGAAGCCCTTCACAAACTTGTTTAAACCAAGAAACCAGAAACAGTGAAAGATTATTTCAACAAAAATGTTCATATCAGAAAAAAACAGTTTTTAATTATTTCTTTAGTTTTTTAGATTATAACATAATTACATCACTTCCTCTCCCTTTTCCTCCATACATAACCTCCCATATACCAAAACTACCCTTCCTTGTTCTTCTTCAAATTCATGGCCTTTTCTTTCATTAACTGTTGATACAAATGTATACGTATATGTAGCTAGATACATTTCTACATACGTAAGTGCATCCTCCTCAGTCTGTATAATGTTACCTGGATAAATGTTGTCAGGGCTTACCATTTGGTTTTGGAGAATCAACTGTGGAGGCTCTTCCCTGGGGAAGACTCTCCCATTCTCAACATTCCTTAGCTGTCTCTAGTTCTTTGTGCAGGGTGAGGCCTCGTGGTCTTTCCCGGTCCATGTTAGCTCACTGCTGTTCTTGTTCAGACTGTGTTTAGGCAATCATGCAAGTGAGAATTTGCGTGTAGCTTCTGACAATCCTAGAAGACACAATCTCACTGCAAGCTCTGAGATCCTCGGGGTCTTACAGTCTTGCTCGCCTACAATGATGCCTTAGGGGTGTGGGTTGCTTTGGAGATGCTATCAGTTCGGACTGGGCCCCTCATGACCACATTTTGATTGGTTGTGGTTGTTTGCAATTGTCTATGTCTGTTGCAAAGAGAACTTTCTTTGATGAGGGGTGAGTACTATACTTATCTGTGGTCATAAAGACAAATATTTAGAATGTAAGGATTGTACTTGTTTAGTGAAGTGGTGATTGCAAAGTCTCCTCCAAGATCCTTGCCTTCACTAAGCCTGGGTAGTTGGCTCGGTTTCTGGTACCAGGCATCACTTCCCTCTTGCTGAGTGGGTCTTAAGTTCAATTAGAGAGCCGCTGGTTACCGCTAAGATATGTGTATCACTATTGCACCCTTCGGGTTATTATGCTATACTTGTCATTGTTGTCATTCATAGGCATCATAGATGGATAGAACTGTTGGTTGCCTCCCTCCTTTGGAAGCTTGTATGATGCTCTCTGGTACCACATAAGATAGTCCTTAAGTAGGAGGCTTTCAGGTCAGTTCCAGCTCAGGGACCTCGGGGTCCTGCATCTGAAGTCCAGTGTCTCCAGCAATAGGGACTTACTTTCCACATTTGGGAGGAGCAAGAGGAAATAACAATATCCTATACTGTTTTAGGAGTCTCTTAGACAACCCTGCCTAACGGCTTGAAAGAGGGCTCATTGTCCCTGGTGATGGGGTTTCTGTTAGATGGTCTTTGCCTCTTGGAGGAAGCATTATTGGCAAAATAGGAAAATTTCATAAAAATTCATAGGAAGCATACTGTTACATAACTACCTAAAAATAAAATAATAACTTTTTCTCACCAAATCCAGCTGGACTGGGACTGAACGAGCATGGGATCAAACTGGACCCTCTGAATGTGGCTGGCAATGGGGGACAACTGAAAAGCCAATGATAATGGCACTGGGATTTGTCTGTACTGCATGTACTGGCTTTTTGGGATCCTATTCTAGTTGGATGCTCACCTTCCTAAGCCTGGATGGAGTGGGGAGGACCTTGGACTTCCCACAGGGCAGGGTACCTTGACCTCTCTCAGGACTGGAGGAGGAGGGGGAGGGTATGTGGGGGAGAGGGAGGGAAGTGGGAGGAGGGGAGGAAGTGGAAATTTTGATTGCCACTATTTATAAAGTAATAAAATTAAACAAAAAGAAAATTATTCCTTTTTACTTTGTATGTATGGGTGTTTTGTTTGCGTGTATGTTTATGTACCCCAATGAATTCAGTGTCCACAGAAGATGGAAGAGGATGTCAGAGCCTCTGGAACTGAAGCTACACATGGTCGTCAGCTGCCGTGGAGGTACTTGAAACTGAACTTGGGTACTCTGCAAAAGTAATAATGAAAGAAGAAGCCTAGATTTTTTTAAATGAAAACTGAATATATAATTACCTCATTTTTGTAACTTTTCACTCATATATTAGTGAAGAAAAATTATATGAACCAATAAATTTGTGTAGATGGACACAGATTATAATGGTGTATTTTCATAACAATAACAATAACAATAAAAGATACTTTATAGGAATGAAGCTTTTAATGTACTATTAAGATTAAGTTGTAATTAATCCAAATTAGACATTTTACAATTAAAATGTTAACTGTAACCTTTAGGGTAACTACTAAGAAAATAATCCAAAAATTCATAGCAAAGAAAATGACAAGAAAATTTAAATGATACATAGATAATATTCATTTAATACAGAAGAAGACAATAATGGAGTTAGAGAGGAATAAAAAGATGTTTTATACATGGAGAACAGTTAAAAAACAATGGGTATAAGTCTAATTTTACCATCGATGAAAGTGTTATTAAAAATACACCATTATAATCTATGTGTCCATCTACACAAATTTATTGGTTCATATCAAAATAATCATTTTGATCAAAAAACAATGATCAACAAAAAACATTTTAAAAGTTGCATGGTTTAACTATATATTATCTGTTAGACACAGACTTTAGATTACGAGGTATGAAAGGTTGAAAATAAATTAATAAAAGTATGCCATATGTATTAGTATAAAGCCCTAGAAGAGCTATGCTCCCATCATACCAACTACGCTTGAAAAAAAGTTAAAAGAAAACATTTTACAATGATAAAGAACCATTTTATATAGAATATATAATAAGTAAAACCATGTGCACCTAAAATAGACGCAAAATACATGAGACAAAATTCTTACAGACTAGAAGGGAAGAAATACAAAATTCAGAAATAATAATAGACAACTTCTGATAATGGATGGTACCACTTGACAAATAACAAGACCCTAGAACACTTGATAAAAGCTTGACCAGCCAGTCCTACCAGAGAACTATAGAACAACCAACATCAGAAGCAATGTTTTCCTCCAGTGCTCCCAGAACAATCTTCAGGATAGAACATAGAGTCGTCCACAGAATGAGTCTCAGTGAACTTCAAATGACTTCAACATTACAGAGAACACTCCTTGGTTGCCATGGAATTAAAGTAGAAACAACATTAAAAACTGGAGAGAATGTGAGAAATTCCCAAATATCTGAAAATTCAGTATATATTCCCCAAAACTAACAGATCAAAGAAAAAAAGCATGGAAAATTAGAAAATAGTTTGAGTAGAAAAAAATGAAAATATAGCCAGCAAAAACCTTTGGAAACCTTTCTCTCCCTAAATTGTTTGAAACTTTAAGAATGCATCTAGGTATAATTTGAAAAACATCCATTTTTTTCTTTTTTAAGATTAAAAATAATTATGTGCATATATGTGTGTCAGTATGCGGGTATGTGCATGGAACTTATGGTTCCAGTAGTGGCTGGAAGAGGGCACCAGATTCTCAAGTACAGGTGGTTGTCATCTGCCCTTTATGGGTGCTGGAAATCAAATTTGGGTCTAAGCAATGTGTGTTCTTAACCTCAGAGCTGTTTCTCCAGACCCTCTCACTCTCTTCTTAACTCTTTCCTGTAACGGTTAAAATCCAGAAGTACCCAAAGTTGAGAAAATTCGTCAGGCACACAAATAATCACTGAGGACTCAATAAAGCCCAGATTCAAATTCCTGTAAATCGAGACCCATCAAATATTCCTTCTCCTTTGATCATACGTCACAACAAACAATGCTTTTTTTTTATTGTCACAAAGTACAGTTATAAATTTATTTTATCAAATCCACCAGAACGTTAGCTCATAAAGTGTGAGGGCTTTCTCTTAGTTCTCAGGTAGCATTGCTATGGTGCTCTGAATAGCTAATTATGAAAACATATTAGGCATTCATTCCATCAAAGGCATCAGGCAGTAGAGATAAATGGTGAAATAGGCATTTGCTCTTCCACTGAGGAGGCGAGTCAGTCTAATAGATGCTCAATAAATTCCTCACTGATTAAGTAAATGGATTGTGAAACCAGAACAGGCTTGTTCTGTCTAGTTAACAGCACAAGATTTACCTAAATACTTTAAAAAACATATTTAAAGTTGTAACCTGTAATGAAAGCTAAACAGACACCAACATTTCCAGCTATGTACTGAGATCACTAATGGTCACTGGCAAACTTTTATTTTTCAGAACAAACATGTCTGAAATCACATTCAATAAAATTTACCACCCAGGCCATTGTTTTTCACTGACAAATGAGGTCACATGTTTCCAAATTCATGGAAAAATAAACTTAAAAGAGAGTTTGTAACATATTGATACAGCAGCAGCCACAACAGCAGCAAGAAAACACATCCATAGCTTACAGGGTAACAAAGATGGACATGTTCATATGAAAGAAGAAATTTACAGAAAATAGATCTGATGTGGGAAGTTCTTCTGTCTATGTGTCGCTTTTATTGGTTAATGAATTAAGCTGTTTCAGCCAGTGGCTTAGTAGAATAGGGCAAGGTGGGAGTTCCAAGCTGATAGAGGAGGAGACAGTAGGTGGAGTCACAAGAAGCCATGGAGCCCCACCAGAGACAGACGTCGGACCAAACTTTACCTGGTAAGCCACATCCACGTGACAATACACAGATTAATAGAAATGGGTCAATTTATATATAAGAGTAAGCCAGAAATATGCTTAAGCTATTGGCCAAATAGTGTTGCAAAGAATATAGTTTCTGTGTGATTATTTCTGTTCTGGGCAGATAGGAACGAACAATGGGGAACAGACATCACTCTGCAGGAGATATGAATCAAGTCCATATCTTTTTAACATCAGTGGAAACTAGAGCCTCTCTCTCTCTCTCTCTCTCTCTCTCTCTCTCTCNNCACACACACACACACACACACACACACACTCACACACACACACAGAGCACCATTTTAGCAGAAGGAGTTTTGCTCAGCACAGCCAGGAAGCAAATGACTTTCCTACATTGTGGCTATGATAGTGCTCTGAGGTGCAGCTTTGGGGAGACGCTGTACATCAACTAAGTCTAGATGTCTTATGGGCTTCTCTGTTTAAATAAAAAGAAAATCTCAGAGATAAAAGTTGAAGGCTGGAGAAAAGGGTTCAAGAATCAATTCTGCATGTAGACAGTGTCTAAATAAACATTTTATTACCAATTATGGCTTAGGTCACTGAATTCAGATGTTTCCCAAATCCTTTTATTAAAGTTTTATTTCTATTTCTCTTATGTATATGAGACTTTGCCTGCATGAATGTGTGTGCATCACGGATGTGCAGTGCCCACACAGGCCAGTGTGGCATTAAGTCCCCCAGAGCAGGAGTTAAAGCAGTTGTGAGCATCCATGTGGATGCTGGAAACCAAATTTAGGGCCTCTGCAAGGATAGTATGTGCTCTAACAGTGGAGCCATCTCTCCAGTTCCATCAGGTCTTCATATTGATCTTGTTCATGTATCCTTAGTGACTGTTTATGCTGGATAGTTTTATGTCAACTTGGCACATGCTGAAGTCACCTGAGAGAAGGGAATCTCGATTAAGAAAATGCCTACATAAGATGATCTGTATGCAAGTCTCTAAGACATTTTCTTAATTAGTGATTGATATTGTTTTGAAGGGTCCAACTCATTGTGGGTGGTACCATCCCTGGGCTAATGATCCTAGGTTCTATAAGAAATCGGGCTGAGCAAGCTGTGAGAAACAAGTCAGTAAGCAGCACCCCTCCATGGCCTTTGTATCAGTTCCTGCCTCCAGATTCCTGCCCTGTTTGAGTTCTTGTCCTGATTTCCTTTGATGATGAGCAGTAATGTGGAAGTGTAAGCCAAATAAACCTTTGCTGTGGGAGAATGGTCTGCACCCTGTCACTTGTACTTTAAATGAACGTTGATTGGCCAGTAGCCAGGCAGGAAGCATAGGTGGGGCGACCAGGCAGGAAGTAGAGGCGGGGTAACGAGGATTCTGGGAAGAGGGATGCTTCAGTCTGCAGTCGTCACCTGGACTGAGAGGAAGCCAGACACAGAACAAGCAAGATGTGACTGCCTCGCCAAAAAAGGTACCAAGCCACGGGGCTAACACAGTCAAGAATTATGGGCTAATTTAAGCTATAAGAATTAATTAATAAGAAGCCTGAGCTACTAGGC
The DNA here is from genome assembly GCA_001685075.1 of Bramus lutescens. Taxonomy (NCBI): domain Eukaryota; kingdom Metazoa; phylum Chordata; class Mammalia; order Rodentia; family Cricetidae; genus Bramus; species Bramus lutescens. Next base: position 26,313 of record LOEQ01000680.1, on the reverse strand, counting down.
CAGCCAGTTTATAATTAATGTAGACCTCTGTGTATTTCTTTGGAACTAAACAGCTGCAGGACCAGGTGGGACAGAAACCTCTGTCAACAGAAACCTCGGTCAACAAACCTTTTCCTCCGCAAGTTGCTTTTTGGTCATAATATTGCACTATAGCAATAAGAACCCTAAGACACTGTTTAAATCGGGAATGTAGTAGTTACATTGCTAAGTTGAAAAAATAAAACAAGCAGAGAAACAAACAACCCCTCCAAATATTTTAGTAGGTTACTCTAGCTAAGATTTCGTTCTCATTCATGAAGCTTACCTGTCCCAGGGTGGCACAAGCCACTGTTCCAGCTGATGGAATGGGTGGAGTAGTCAAGCTCTGCTGGTCTCCATGCTAGAAGAATGTTCTAGGGTAGTGGTGCTCAACCTGAGGGTCGAGGCCTCCTTATGGTGGACGACCCTTTCACAGGGTCACATATCAGATATTCTGCGTGTCAGGTATTTACATTAAAATTCATAACAGTGGCAAAATTTCAGTTATGAAGTAGCAATGAAAATAATTTTATGATTTTATGATTGGGAGTCACCACAGCATAAGGAACTGTTTAAAGGGCTGAAGAATTAGGAAGGCTGAGAAGCACTCCTCCAGAGGGATTAAGCTCTTGGAATTCTGTAATCTGACCCCAAGCGATCAGATGAGTTCTGATCACAACTTACTGGACATAAGTAGTCATGTGACCCCACTGACTTCAAGGTCAGGAAGTGCTGTCCTGCTGACCACCAAGCACCAGAAAGGCAGAAATCCTCAGTGAACAGCAGGATGACCTTGGTGATAAGCAAGGTGAAAATCCAGGCAGAATAGAAATCCCTGCAGCTTTAGTGGCTTCTGCGCCTCTGCACCATCAAGGCTGAGGCACTAAACATTTAACCCCTGCTGTGTGGCTGCACCATATCATCCTGCTGCAGAGACTGATCTGATCATTTGATGGTTTTGCTCAGGCCTGTTGATGCAGCCCGTTATTCCTCTTTCAGTAGGCTGTTCAGAATCAGGGCGGTGAGTTCCACTGATTGCAGAGTTCACCATGCAGATGAGCTGGGGCTGCGTAATCAGCTCAAGTGGAGACTGCAGGAGCAGTCTTTCCTGAACAGACTCTTCTACAATGGGATGTGGCACTTAATGTGAGTTAATGCCTGTAAGGCAGGGCTGCCAGTGTGAACACCTTGAGGGGACAGATAGGTAGGTAGCAGAATTGCCTGAAGAGGCCAGGTGTAAGAAGCCAGAGCACTGGGTGTAAAGCAGAACTCACAACATCACCCCACTAATGCAACATCTCTGGCTTCTTACGTAAAACCTTGAATTTGCATCCCCCCTCCAATAACAGGAAAGTATATTTTCAAAAATCATGCCTTGAACATAAAATTACACCTTATGAACCAAATAAAGCATATCCATAAGCAGAATTCCGCCTACAGGCTACCAATTTGCACCCTCTGCTGAAAAGGTTTGAGTTATTAACATAGATCCCATGAGGCTGATTATTCCTGCCAAGCGCTGTGCTCACGCTTCAGGTAGCTGCCACAGGGTTAATGATGGAGGTGCATGAGATGCTGCAGGCTGTGTGCTTGGATGCTCTGCAGCGTTTGGATTACCCAAATAGATGAAAGGAGAGCATAAAGCTCACCTCGGAGGACAAACTTTCCAGAGAGACATCATTAACAAATTTAAAGGCTTGCTTTCTTAACCGCTCTCTCCTTCTAAATACTGGCCAGGGTGGAAAGGTAGGCACAGGTGACGGCCAGCATCCAGTTACAGACCAGACAGCACTCACGACAAAACCTCAGCTCCTCAGACTGCAGAGTGATGAGTTTTTCTCATTCAATGGACTTCTTTAGGGGTCAAGTTCAGCAACACGCGGGTAGAGCTCAGTGACTTCAGATTACAGACTTCGGGGTCAAATGCAAAGGCTAGTATTTGATCTACTATGTCTCCTATAGGTCATGTTTTGAACACTTGTCCTCCAGTTGGTGGCCTTATTTGGGGATGTGATAGGACTTCCAGGTGGTGGATCCTGAAGATGATGGCGGTAGTTCTATGCTGCAGGAAGTCCTTGGAAGCGTCTAGTCTGGCTCCTGGTCTACCTTGATGTGAACAGCTTTTGCCTCTTGATCCCACTGCTGCACATGAGACATTGCACTGTGTTCTTTTTATTAGGATGAACAGAAATCTCCAAATCATGGGCCAAAACAAACCATTTCTTCCTTACTGCCAGATATTTTTGGGCATGGTGATGCAAATCTAACAAATACACATACCCTTCATTAACTGTGTGACTACAATTAGGTTACACAGTTCCTCTCAGTTCCATTTCTTTAAGAAAAATCACAGTAACATTTTAAACTAATTTCGTGTGCGTGGGAGGAGAGACACTCACATGCCTGTGGAGGGTGGAGGACAACTTAGCGGAGGAGTCTCTACTTCGATCACGTGGAATTCAGCAATAAACTCGAGTCCTGAACGTGGGTGGTAAGCACGGTTAGCCGCCAAGCCGTCTCAGCTTCCGGGTCACTTACCTTGACCCTAAATTTGCTGGGAGGATCAAAGATGCCAGCTATATAAGCAAAGAGCTTCGAACCATGACTGGCACAAAGCAAACACTGAGTAGAACTATTTTAAATTGTTCCATAACACTTGTTTATGGACTCCAAGAATTCCTGCGCGTCTACTCTTGACTTAGAGAAAGCATTTTCGTGTTCTCCCCAGCAGGCTCTGCCCCCCCCCAAGCTATTTCCTGACCACCACTCAACGTCTTTAACAACAGAGGAATGTCCTTCAATGCAGTCATACTTTGCCAGGACAGTCTTTCATTGCTGGGAACTTTCATTTCTATTTTACAATACAGTTCTGGTCAATCTTTGGGGCACCCAAATTTTGCTCGTGTTTCCCACACCTTACTCCTCAGGAGATAAGTTTAGAAACCTCTTGAGCACACAGCAATCACCAAGTGCAGTAAACAGTAAGTCCTTTGGGGGGGGGGCTCCTGGGTCCTGTGGCTTTTTGGCCTTCTGCAGCCGTGGAAACAACTGATGAAGTGCACGGGCCATTGGAATGCTTAGAACTTGTGCTTCTAGGGGCCAAGGCTGCTAATTGCTTCTCAGTAGCGTTTCCCCAGTCCTTTCAGAGAGAGTTTGAGCTGAGCACATGGCTACAACTTTACCTTGCACCTTCATGCGGCCGTGCAGATCTTCACCCGAAGAGATTAGGCTGGAATGTTGTGTGTGCCATTCAGGAGTTCTTAAAAGAAAGGTGGGTACCAATCCTTCTTCCTACTTTCTGTCTGTCGTGATACCTTGATGTGAGTACAATGTCTGATGCATCAGCAGCTGTTATGAGCTGTGAGACTTATAGCAACAATTCTTTAATATAGGCTGAGGAAACAGGAGGCTTGTCCAGAAAAATCCACAGGAGTCTCCTTTTTCTAATCACATATATATTCTTTATGAATTCTTAAATACATTTGAACCAAACAATACTATGCAACAGAGTATATTTAGTAGTATATATAATAATCAAATTCTTTGCCACTAAACCAGATGGGAGTTGGTAAAAATATAAAATAGTGTTACTCCTCTCAATAATTTACGTTGTAAAATACTATTATTTTTATACATCTATTTTTGTTCCCGTGGTATGGATATAAATTATTTTAAATGAATTAAACATGTAAAAACATCTCAGTTTCAATTTCTAATGTGGTAAACTACATAAGGAAAAATTCTTGGCTGGACAGGCTTGGTAATTTTGAAATGGGAGAAGATAAAATGATCCTGAAATCAACAATCTTGAAAAGTGGCCTTGTCCCATATATAGGGTACAAAAGTGCCACATTAATCTCAATGTCCTTTCTATGTGAAAATTCTACACTTATGCTATATGCAGACCACATCCATGGGATGTTCTGTTATATAAAGTCTATCTTACCATTTTAACAGATACATTCCTGCTTTCTGTGAATTGAAATGAGGTCATGGCTAAGAACAAACAAAAACAATTAGAAGCTAAAGTGATTTGTGAATCTTCCTTTACTGAGGGCACCAGTTTGCACAGGACACTGATATGTCCTTCCTGGCCTTTTATACCTGGACTGTCACAGAAGATTTAACGGTCAGCATCCATTTACCTCTTCCTGACTCCGTATCTGGTTCTAAGGGAGCAGAATGGACCCCAGTGGAGCTGTCCTGCTGCTGCTAGGGTGGGAATGGGAGATTCTACTGTTTCTGAGAATCTGGCCCACTCACTTGGCTGCCAGGAGCTGCTTGGCAGAGCGCCCAAGATGGGGCTTTGGAGAGTGGGTGGAGTAGGGGCCAGCTCTGCTACTGATAAAGTTGGTCTCAATCTCCTAGGCACCGCCTGTGTTTCCTGCACCACAAAAGAAACATAGGAATCCCAGCAGCTGATCACTGCCAGGAAGTAAGGGATACAGGTTCTAGTACTGTGAGAAAGGCAAGGGCAGCCACTGAAGTCTTTTCCATTCCCAGCACAAGCCCAGGGAGGATTTGGTGATAATACCAAGAGCTTCCTGTGAGATGAAATCCGCTTTCTGTGCCCACAATGAGGGACAATGGGAAGCCACAGAAACCACACACAACACAGCAGCATCACAGAAGATGCCGTCAAATGCTGCAGGCTTTCTGTAAGGGGGTGAACCTGCCGAATCTAAAATCCAGTTTGCTTCAGAATCTAAACCTGATTTTGTGCTAATTGCTCAATAAAACTGATCTGTATTTTGTCTCTATCTGCAAGTCTTTTTTAAAGTACTTCATATTTCAGTTACAAGCCTTTTGAGAATATGGCCATGTACTGCCTTTGAAAACACCTTAAAATACATTACATGACTGTGGTCCTCCAGTGAAGATTTCTTCTTTCTTTACATTTCTGTAGAGAAATAGCTGCCTCTACAGTTCACCACTGTACCTTCATGACCTGTCCTTCTGCTCTTATGCTGGGACAGGACAGACCATGGCCTTGCCTCTGGAATCTCTCCATCCTGGTTTTAACAAAGGAACGAATTCTGCTGAGAGACACAAACAGTTTGGACAGAAATTTATTTTAGCAAAGCAAAGTCTATGCTCCTAAGGGAGATTGTGGTGGCTGCCCAGAAGAGGGAGCGTCCCATTGGGTTCTGCATTATAGATTTCTAAAGGTATTTTTGTAGATATTTATGAGGTGGGTGGCATGTTCATAGAGTAAGGTGATATTTTTCCCTCCAAAATCTTGGGGGACTGGACAGGATCTCCCTTTAGGATTTATCTTCATATAAGCTGCTAGAAAAGTCTACAGGAAGGAGAGATCAAAATCACAATGTATACAATATTAAAACAAAGTCAAGATCTTGTGAAGATTTAGATTCTTCACCAATGCCCATGTGTGGGAAAGTGCCCTGAGACCTTGCCCTTTGATGGACCAGAAACAACCAAGTACGACTTCAATAATGTTTAACCACAAAACAGCATTCTCACCAGGATACATAACTACCAAGACACAGTTCCCATTCTCCTTGTCTGCTTCATCTTGCTGCTTGTCAACAGTGAGAAGATTAACCATTCTTCCTCCACAGAAACCATTTTTACAAGGCCCTTCACTTAGTCTAATGCCATAAGCAATTGCCCCAAAGAGATTAAGTTGTTATAACGTAACAAGAACTCAGTGTTCAAGTGCAAGAGGTTTAACTGAATTCAGCTTATTTTGAGAAAGACCACAGGAACTGAAATATCGTCAGTGTGCCTGAACTGCTCAGTTATGTGAATCTACTTTCAAAGTTTATCTTGGTGGCTGATTTCTTCTTAGGTCACCACAGAAACTGTTTTGTTGTAACTCAGATAAAACCTCAATGGTGTAAGTATATTTTAATTAAAAAAATATGTCTGAGTAACTAAGTGAGAAACTAGTCCTCATGTGAGTTAAATGCATCCATCCCGTCAAGGGGTACAGACCTCACACTGAGGCCCACTTTCTTCTCCAGCCTCTGAATCGACTATCAGATGGTAATGTGTGCTATGCTGGGTTGTGGTGCTTTCTATCTTCTGGTTAGTTAGTTCCTTGTCAACTTGACACAAGCTAGGATCATTTTGGAAGAGAGAATCTCAATTGAGAAAATACTTTCATAAGATTGGCTTGTAGGGACAATTTCTTGCTTTATTATTAGTGTCAGAGGGCCCAGCCCACTGTGGGCACTACCACCCCTGGGCAGGCTGGTCTTGGCTGTATAAGAAGATAACTGAACAAGCCCCAGGGGATAAACCGGTAAACAGCGTTCTTCCATTTTCTGCTTTGGTTCCTGAATTCGGGTTCCTGTCCTTAATTTCTGCCTTGGCTTCTTTTCAGCGATACAGTAAGCTATAAGAAAACAAACCTCTTCCTTCCTTCCTTAGGTAACTTTTGATGATGGTGTTTATCAGAGAAAAAAAAAACGAAGCAAGACTGACAATTGATCCCTCCCAGAGGCCCTGGGGTGTCCAGGCTATAAAGCATGTGTGTCAGTGAGGGAAGAAGGGTCAGGGTAGTCTCCAGCTGTGTGAGTTATTTCACAAGGTCTTCATTGAGACCATCTTTTGTATGTACATTTTTCTCTTCCCTTAAAAACAAACAAACAAAAACAGAAATTATTTCTGGCCCAGGGTTAAATATTTTGAACCGGGATTAAAAAGATCAAGATAAAGTAGAAAGAGAATACTCTCAAGTTCCAGCTGAACCCTGACCTCCTGCTCTTCTCATCAGGACTGGTCCTTGGTCCTTCTCCCAGAAAAGGCACTTCCAGAAGGGACTCCTTTTACTGCTAGACTCTCAGATACGTGCATAGTTAAGTGTGTTGATCTCCATAGTTGCAGTCAAACCTGGAAGATATTAGTAACGGTGCTGCAGGCTAGATAAAAATTGATATTAGACCAGAGCAACAATTGGTGTAAAGCTGCCTGTGCTACTCAAGTCTGGCAGACAACCACAAATGCCTAACTGTACATTAGATACTATCAGGCAATAATTTCTGATATTCCTAGAAATGCTGCTGAAGAAACAGAATAAGCCCAGTTTTGAAAATAAATATATGCAGGAGTATGTAGGAGTGAGTGGTTGATGATGCTTAGAATTATTTTCAAACTATTATATATATAATATATATAATGTGTGTAAGATATTATATATATAATGTTTGTAACATACAATTGTTTGATAAAATATATATATTGATAAAAATATATGTATGTTGTACAAATGAACCTTGGTTGTTGAAGATAGAAGTATAAAAATGCAATAATTTGTAAATCTACATAGTAAATATAAAGATGTTCTATTTTCTCAAAATAATGTTTTTACATTTACAATAGCAACTTATTGTAGTTTTATCATCAACTATTATAGTTTGCAGTTTTGTAGTTAGAATGCTTTAGCTATTACAAAAATGCTTATTTTTTGACTCTAGTAAATTTCAAACAGACTGAGATACAGAATGGATTTCTATATAAATCTGATGAATTTGAATAATTAGCCTTTGACCGGAGTAGGGCCATGATGAGGTTAATTACGACTGTTAGCAGAGTGACATTCCAGCTGCTCTGGTATTCATGTACACAGTCCTGACATGTGCACTGGCAGTTGTCCCATCCACCCTGTAGGTGAGCCCAGGACTGAGCAGAGGTGCCTGCTCCCAAGCAACTTCCAGACCATAGCATCTATGAACAGGACAACCAGTGTGGGCAACACAGGACAAAGAGCAAAGACTCAAAGAGAGACACACCTAAGAGAGGAATAAAAGAAGTAGTGATCTCTTCAACCAGTCACTGGAGAAAGGACATAAGGCAGGATTCAAACGGCAACAGGTCAGCTAAGATGCAGGCAAGAAAGGTGTGGCACACTCAGGGGGTGGCAATGAAAAATAATCCAATGAAAGATGGCCTAGGAAACCAGCGGCAGTGGGGGAGCCACCTACTGTGATCCAACTCCAAGAACCCTTTGCAACCCCTGGGATGAACAGTGCCAAACAGAAGGGTTGCCTCTAGAGTCCAGAGAAAGTCTTTGTGGTTGATGGTAGAAGATGAAGCTGTAACTACCACAACAGATGACCTAACAGGTGACTCTCCTCCATCTGCCTTCAGGTTGTCTGTTGTGTGGTATTTTCATTGTGTTCTGACTAATACAACTTACTTGCAGTCAGAGGGCAAAGGCAGCCACTAGCTGACCACAGAGGTTTGTAGTATTGAGGACAGAGCCTACAGAAGGCAGGAAGGCGGGCTGAGGGAGGGTCTGGGCCCCTTTGGGGCTGAGGAACAGAAAAGGTAGGAAGTCACTGGTGGCTACTCCCCTGCTTCTCTGATCTTTCAGGTTCTTACCCCATATCTGACATCCTATTTTTTTATTGATAAACATTAATTAGATTAACACTTCAGTTGTCAAGCCTAAGGTAAAAAGAGGGACCGAAAAGTACAATGACGAGTCTAGGCACAAGCAGGACAGACAGTTATCATGAAAAATAGTATTCAGAAATGGGCAGAGCTAGGGATGACCCTTGTAACAGAGGATGGAAAGAGGCTGAAAACGTGTCTATAGGACACTATAGAAAAGCAGAGGGTGAGCTAGGCAGAGGAAAGAGCACAAATCAAAGCAGAAAGCAGCCTCATATCTCACAAATTCTTTATTGTGTGTGCATGCTCCCCCAACCCTAGATTTTGGTTTCTTGGAGGCAGCAATGGGGTTGGAGTCATATTGGAACGTGGGAAAGTTCTCTGGTAAGATATATAATGTTATTGACTGATTCATAGACAGGGCCAAATCTGCATTTTATGCTTGTTATCAGAGGAGCCTATTCCTATTAGAACCAGCTATGGCTAGTTCATCTGTGGATGAAGAGATCCAAGATCAATTGCAAAGGTGTGTGTGTGTGTGTGTTGCATGAATGTGAATGTTTAGTTTTGTGAGCTGATATGCCCACATGTGGAGGTGAGACCAGGACATTGAATGTCTTTCTTTATCTTTTCCCTCTATTGCCTTGAGACAGGATGTGTCAGCAAACAGGAAGCTCCCTGTTTTAGCTCGACTGACTGGCCAGCAAGCTCTCAGGATCTGTTCTTCTCTGTCCCTCAACGCTGAGTCATAGGCATAAGAAACCATGCCTAACTTTTATGTGCATGCTGGAGATTTGAACTTGGGTCTCCATGCTGGCAGAGCAGGTGCTCTTACCCACTGAACCAACTCCTTGATCCCAAATAAAGTATTTTATGTAGTGATCACAAATATAGCTCTTTGGTGGTTGTAGAACATCTTTAAGGAGTTAACATACTAATAGCTTTGATATATAGTAATTAAGTAATAGCAAAAATTTATTCTGAATTTACATCTATTTATAATTTATTAATGAAAACATCTGCATTCATTCAAAATAGTCATATTATTACATAGTCATCATTGGATGCTTGGAGTCCATATGACTCTCAGAACTCTTTACAATTCCAATTAGTTATAAATGACAGATACTCTACTCAAATTAGCATGAGCGAAAAGAGAATTAATTAATTAATTAAACATTCGAGAGGCAGCATGGGTTTAAAATAAGGCCTGAACCAGCCTTTCAAACGGTGTCCCCAGGTCCATACATTTGCTGGCTCCTCTGCCTGCAGCCTCTCCAGTGGCTTCTCCTGCTTTTGGTTGGCATTGGCCGTGACCCGGTCCAAAAATCATCCCCAACCACAGCAGTGTCTAGGGAGGAAGAAACTTGACTGGTCAATGAAGATCATGTGACGAGCATATGAGGGAGGGTAGGGGGTAGAATGCTAGCCAGGAAAACAGCGGCAAGTGGGTCCTGATGCAATCCAGAAACTGCAAACAATAATCTCCTTTCTCCTTTTTCCTTAAGTCATCTATACATATTTCTTGAGCTAGACAGATTTGTGAACTACAAAGCCTAAGTCTTACAATCTTTTACATGTTGCTGTTTGCAGTGCTCACCTATACCTTCAAAAAATAATAGACAGTTATTATAATTAGCACTTTACCTGTCCAGCATGTATCATTTGGAAAATATTTACTGAATAATTAAAATGAGCCAGATAAAGTGGTGAATATGAATCTAACCTCTTAAGTGATTTTTGTTTTTACTTAGCAATATCTAGGATTTAATTCTAAAACAATAAATAACATTGCAATTACTAGAAAAAAGCAGTCATGTCTACAATTAATCTGTTGGTGTTACTGCTATTGTAGACAAAATAATTCAATATTTATAAGGGAAAAGGTGATCTTTATGTCCATTTTAACAACTTTATGATTTTAGAATTCTTCATTGTCCATCAAGTATTAAAGAGATGCTTTTTTGTGTTGCATTCTATCACAGTCGGGAGGAAGTCTTAAAACGAGGTGATTATTTACAACTATGAATTGCATATTTTGTTCATAAGTTATAGCATTTGAATTTTAAGGCCTTAATATATTTTTTGAATTTATAGAAAAGACTGTGCTGCTGACCTTTTTAATATTCTGTTCTCTCATTGGCTACCAGTCCCAACCTTTCTTCTATATTCCTAGCAATTGTTTGAGGAGGAGGAGGAGTGGAAATGCCAGCCAGTCAGAAATCAGAATATTGAAAAGGTCAGCATCATACAGCTTCTAGCTATAATTCATAAAGACATTAAACTTCCAATATTTCATCTCAGGACCAAGACTGTAATGAGAGCAGAAAATGGCACAACACTAATTCATCTTCATGACAAATATTGTAATGAGAAGGAAAAATACAGAAGCTACAAATATTTGGCTACCGATTTAAAAGTATCTTATATCCTTTATAACATAATGAGAGTAAATTTATCCTTCCTAAAGCTGAGTCCTCTCACTAAAAACTGATTGCCTTTTAAATGAATAGAATTCTTTTGAGCCTACTGCAATTAGGCTTAATCCTCCAGAGAGCTACTAATATAACCAGGTTAGAGTAAATAAATATTAAAGATTTTTATTACGGAAATATAAATGAACTGAAACTTTATTTTGTGTAATATTTCATTGTCATTAAAGTGGTTGAACTAATTACAATTTTCTTGCCATGTTAAATTGAGTTATTCAATTTTTTACTTTGTTGTCAATGTAGCCCCCACAAAAAGTAGGGTTCTTTTGTAATGTTCTTCCATGTGGTAGCAGTTTCATTGTATAACTATTAGGAACAGAAATAAGTACTCAGAGACTCAGGTACAGAGCGATCTCAGGCAGCAAATCTGATGCCTAGCAGGCAAGGAGTTAGAGACAGGTGAGGAAGGCTCTATCTGCATCTTGGGATCCGTGTCTCCCTGCAGTCAGAATGTACTTTCGTGGTTAAACATCCTTGAGGTTGTAGTTATGTTGCTCCCTGTATATCAGAAATGAAGGCACAGAGCACTCTCTCACACGTGTGTACTTAGGAAGGGTCTGCAACCCCTCAAGAGGGGTACAACATGATTAAAGAGGGGAAAAGATTCAATAAAAGTGTCACCTTAGTCCAAAAAATCCCACCTATCTCATAAAAGTTCATTCACAAAACTTCTTTAATATCGACAGTGAAGCAAGGCGTAATGACACTTACATTTAATCGCAGCACTTGGTAGGCAGAGGCAGGTGAATCTTCGTAAGGTTGAAGCCAGCTTTATCTACCTAGTCAAGGCTATACAGTGAGATGAGACCTTGTCTAAAAGGAAAAAAAAATAATGAAAAATAAAATCCTGGACTCAGTGAGTAAATCAGCTCACTGTGCAAGACTGACGGCATGAATTCCGTACCTGGAGTTCACATAAAGGAGGAAGGAGGGAACCACTGGGACCTATATAGTGTACACAAATATCCATTATATAACTAATATATAATATGTTTATGTTTGTTTTATATATAATCAACAACACAGAAAGCCCTTAGCTGTTCCCCACCTTAGAGCAATCTTTCCACTTTGTTTGGAGTATTTACTGGATAAACTTTTGCTCTCATTGTCTGTGCCTCTTGTCTAAATTTTTTTTTCTAGGAGATAAGAACAAAGAGATACCTCATAACAAATCCATTCAGATCGGGTGAAAAGCCCCACAGGCACCCAACATAATTATGCATTTTCATTTTTGCTACTTTTTTATGTGCCTGTGGGAAGTGGGAGGCAGGGACACCAGAGTTTCACAGAGATGCAGACACCAACTGGGATGGTTTGATGCAGAGACAATCTGTAAAAGCATCAACAGGAAGAGAGAACAAGTGTGGCCAAAGACCAGCAACAACAGAGATTTGCTATATCCCTCCAGGTAGAAAGGGGTTGGGAGGGAGAGAGAGGGGGGGAGTGAGGGAGGGAGAGAGAG
>LOEQ01000679.1:469873-488997 GCA_001685075.1 Bramus lutescens | reverse complement strand
AATTTGTGTGTTGTTATTTCTGGGTATAAGCTAGCTGTGCGGGAGCCGGGCGGGACGAAAGCAGGCCTGCTCCCTCATCACTACAGAGTGTCGCTGCTCATACTACACATACCCATTTTTTTTAACACTTCATGGCACACACAGTTAAGGACATTATATTTTAATACAACTACTTATGGTCTATTTTCACTTTCAGTATATCCTTTAGTACTGTAGACATTGAAAGGATGCCTAAAATGTTTCTTTTTATGTATTTTCCAGTTTTAAATATATTGCACAGAATATAGAAATAATAACTTTTCTGTATCATCAGATTTTACCTTTGTCTTTTTCTAAATTCTTCTCATTTGAAATTATTTCCTTCTATGCCTTTACTGCTCCCCCTCAACTTTTCTTCTTCTAAGTGAATAAATAGAAAAGAAAAAAATCAGGTTTACAGTAAGTCTAAGATCCTTGACTTTTTACTAATATTGACAGGGCACCAAATTGAACTTTAAATTTGTGTTTCCAAATAAACACCTACTTACAAGGACTGCATTGAAAGGGAAACTAATGAAATTCCAAGGTGCTCTGGGTGGCTGTTTTGTTCTGATCGGTGGTAGATTGCACTATTGACCAAATGTCAGACAAGGGCGATACAATGATTGAATAAAAGTGTATACATAATCGGAGCCAAGAACTTTGCCAGGACCAGCGTTGTGGCATTTCTCATAATGCTAAAAGAAATGCTTTTTCTTATAGATATACATACCTCTGCTCTGAGTGCAAATGATATTTTTCTCTTTCTGTGCCCCCTCCTAATTTTAGTCACGCCTTACAGATAAAATAATGCAAGATGCCTTAGCTAGAGACACTGATGAAATATTTTCAGCCTAGATATTAATCTGTTATCAGTTCTGTAGGTGTGAAATGTGATGAAGATGACAGAGAATCATGCTCCACAGGCCTCAAGTAATTTGCACCGAAGATATTTAGATCTATCTTTGGGCACTGCAGATCAGTTATTATGGGAGGGGGAAAAGCCCTGGGGGAGTCTACCTTGAAACATATTTCAAATGCCAAGGGAGTTGCATGAAAATTGGGTAATGAATGAAATTCTGATGGCAGAAAAATCACTTTGGAATGTGACGGCTGCAGCACACAGCTGCCCTGTGTCAACTTGAAGCACTTAGCAACATGGGCTGAGTTGTGTGGTTCCTATAATGAATCCCGGTACTGACTTCTGGCTTATTCTTCTTGTTCCATCAGTTGGTGATGGCTAAATATTTGTGAAAGACCCCTATAGTTATATTTCCTTTAATTAAAAAAATGCCATGGTGAATTAATAATATAAGACAGCCTATACATAGCTTATGATAACTTCACCAAGGAAATTTCATATGCATCCTCATGACTCTACACACATTGGAGAATGTTTCTTAAACTCTATTGCATAGTCCTCAACAATTATAAATTGCTTCCCAACAAGATTGTACTTTCCTTCTTAACATCAAACTGGAACCCAGAAATGTCAAGATTGTTTCCTCTTAGGAAACTTCTCTGTAATACTCAGAAACGGTTTACTAATGTAGCCAGGCGATTGTTTTGTACTCAGCCTTGTTTCTTAAGGAGTATAACATGGTTGTTTGCACAGGCAGGCATCTATTATGAATACGGGCATAGATCTGAAGTTCACTCCAGCTGCAGGAGAGACTGCTCAGCAGTTAAGAGCACTCCCTGCTCTTCCTGAGGAGGTCCAAGTTTGTTTCCCAGAACCCATAAACCCATGAATGCTAGGTGGCTAGCAACTCCCTGTAACTCAGGCTGGATATCTGTTACCCTCTTCCGGCCTCCACAGACACTTACATTTATGTGCACATATCTGCAAACAGACACAAAAAATATAGATAACTTAAAAAGTAAAACAAAACTTTAAGAAGAACCCCACATCTGTACATAAAACTCAATTTATTAAGAATATTATACATCAAACTGTACTATGTAATTATTAGATAAATGATCAGGATATATCTCAATTTGCTTTCATTAGGTAATGTAACTTGCACACCTGTATCTCTCTCTCTCTCTCTCTCTCTCTCTCTCTCTCTCTCTCGGTTTTCTCTTCTACCATGTGATTCCTGGGAAAATTCTGGTTGTCTGGTTTGGTGGCAAGTGCCTCTACCCACTGAGTCATCTTGCTGGCCATAGAAACCCTTGCAGGCTATAAAAAACAATTCTGAGGCTAAAGTGACTAAAATTTATTTTTTAACTTTCAGTACTGGATAGACAGATATGTCACCTTCCAACCAGATATACAGCACCCCCCAAGATCATCTCATTATTTTAAACTCGATTTCTCACAAAAAAATGGGTTTGCTTTTGTTTATTTCCTGTAAGTAGATTAATTTGTTGCCACTTTTCTTTTTGTCTGACCATGTTTCACACAATGAATGTGAAAACCACAGAATGGAATAACAGAATTACTAAAGAATTACAGAATAAAATCTTTATACAAAAATATATTTACTATTTTTAAACATTGTGTTGCCTTGTCCTCTTGTTTCTGAAAAGTGACAATATTGACGTCTTTTTTCATTATTTTTAAGGCAAATACATGTAATGTCTTAATGATTAGCTAAGACCTTGAAAACTTCACCCTCATTTAAGTCCATATTCTCATGTGGTAGTGTTGATTGAGCTTACCTACCAGTCTGAACAATAGACTTAGTCATTAGGCCTCCCAATTTTAAAAGCAGTTTTCAACTTCTAAATCCCTTCTTAGATGATCTGTGAAAAGTGCCTTCCACACTCTGAGGAAGTAAAATGCAGAAATATTCACATTCATGAGACAATAGCTCCCACTGAATGCCATAAAATGAAATATGCTCTTTCAGCTTTTCTTTCAAAAGAAAAATTGCATAAATAATACATCTGGTCCTTGCAGTACCAAACAAGCACAATAGCTACTTTACAGCTTTCATCTAAATGAAGGTCATCTTTTTCATTTTATTATGGAACCCTTAATACAATATCACCCCTTCTGATTGGCCATAAGGCTCCAGACAGATGGCATCTTGCTCACTGCCAATCGAGGTACTGATAACACTGGGATGTGGAGTGACATCCGCACAGTTTGAGCTATGAGTTGATCAAAACTGAAAATTAAATAAAATTTCATAGATCTAGGCGTACCTGATGGCTAGTTTTGATTATCAACTTGATAAAATAGAGTAACCAAGGAAGGAAGTCTCACTAAAAACTTGTCGAGACTATGTTAACTGGATCGGGATGATGAGCCTACTGTACGTGACACGGCTCCCTGGAAATGGGATCCTGGATTGTACAGGTGTGGAAAAGGCAAGACCAGAGCCAGCAAGCTTACCCTGATAAACTGCTCTCTGACCTTGACTGTGGAGAGCAGTGACTTTGCTACTTCAAATTCCTGCCGCCAGGACTTACCTGAAATGATAATGATGGACAGTACCCCAGAACTGCGAGCCAAAAGAACCCTTCATCCTTAGGTTGCACTTATCAGATCCTTTAACCACAACAACTAGAAGCTAAGAGGGAAGGCACTGTCTCTTTCTTGGAAAAATTCATGCAGGACTTTTTTCATTATACAGTCCAAATTCACTTAAAAATCTGTGAATAAATGAATAAAATAGAAATTTTACACGTGCTGGACCTGACTAAGGATTCAGAAGCCTGTTGATAGATTCCTATGGTGATTTAGCTTTTTCCAAATTTGTGCCATAATATGGGGGTGGAGAGACCCAGTTATTGTTTTGATTAAATCTCTTTTTTGACCTGTTTTCAATGTAGACAAGAAAGATTTGTTTGGGGGAGGAATGAAAATAATGGCAAAATTAGATTTTTCTAATTACTCATGGATTTAAATTATCCTCACTGCTGTGGCTTCTGTCCCATGACAACAGATAATTGAGAGCTGGCTGTAATTGACATATTAAGGCTGTCTTTTATTTAAGACAAATAGAAATACACATTTAAGCATTAGGCTTGCCCTCTAGGTAATCAGAACCACATGGCAGATAGCCACCAAACAGAGGTTTAAAGGGATTTACTGATTTGGGATAAATACAGTGCTGTAGAGAGAAGTTAAAGAAAGCCCAAAAGTAACCCATGGATAGCAGCTGGCACTGTATGGATTTAGCAGGACAAGATTTAATTGCCCATGAAAAGGAATTAAATAAAGCATTGTAACCTGTGATTTCTTAGCCTTTGTGTTGGTGTTTCTATTCTACAGAAGGGCCTCTTAAATGTTCTTTGTATGATTAAATATAATCTTAATTTTATTTGGGGGAATGTAAAATTACTGTAGAGTGTGTGATGACTTAGTCCAGGCTAAGAGAAAATGAGCCAAAACTTGCTACACAACACAAGCTAATTTTTTATTCACTACATTATAAATGGAGTGGATATTTGTTGGGAGTAGGGATTTCCAACTTCAAACTGCTACATATCACCTGGGTAATCCTACACCAAGCCCCTGGGTGGCTTACTGTCTTGGGTTTCTTGTCTCCCAAATAGAAATCATATGTGTAAAGTGTCAGAGGAACATGTGTAATAAATACCCAAGAAGCCTTAGTTTTCAACTAACATCTTAAATAACAGAGAACCAAGACTATTGGAATGACGAAATGGCTCGACAGGTAAACCTGAGTTTGAACCTCAATACCCAGGTCTTGTTTTGGTTTGTTTTGTTCAAAACATGAAAGGCAGTGGCAGACCTAACCCAGACAAGTAGACCTCTGGAGTTCATTGGTCAGCTAGTACTAGTATGGCTAATTAGTGAACACCAGGTTCAATGGGAGACCTTCCCTTAAAAGATAAAATAGATAATTAAATAAAGAAGATACCTGAGTTTGGTCTCTGGCCTCCAGAGGCATAGACACACATGTGCACATGAATCTATATGCTCACTAGCATGCATACATATACAACACACATGTACACACAAAAGAAAAACAAGTAAATTAGGAATAAAAATTGTAAACAGTATTTTGTAATTGTCAGCATTATATCTCAGTAAGTTTTTTTTAATCACATTTAGTTATAAATTACTGCTATTGGGACTGAGTTAGATTTGGAGAATTTAAAATAGACTCAGCTTCTAATATTTGTGTTTGCTTTTATAAAAGGCAAATTAAAACACAGGCAAATGCCTTTTAATTTAATTTTTAATTCTTATCCCTTTAGAGACCACACATAAAATATTCATTCATCTTCCATTTCAGTTTGGTAATATATGCTTGGCAATTAAGCACTTGATGTGCTAAGAGATAAAAGTATTTAGGTTAAATGTGAGTGCTTTGTAGAAAGCTGGTTTTGCAGGAACTAAGTTATACTTACTCTCTGGAAAGAGAAGAAGCCAACTTCTAGTTCTTAGACCCTTAGAAGTGCCCTTCAATACATTGCTGACATTAAAAATATACCTTAATTTTATCATTCAAACACACAATGCTAAGCAGTGAAAAGACTTCTGTAACTCTGCATTCATCTGATTGATGTCATTAATACAATCCAACATATTCCTAGCCTTCCTATCATTGGTCTTTGTTGCTACAGAATGTTGTCATTAGAATGGATTTCACATTTTCCAATCCTAACACTTACCATGACATCTTCCTGCAAAAACCACCTTTCTATATAAAGTCAAATTAATATATAAATATGCAAATAAAAGCCATAGATTTTCAAAAGCAGATTGGAGTAAAACATCAGTAACTACTATGAGCTGTAGGTTTATGGAACTGTCAACACCAAAGCACCACTGGGTTTTCCTTGTATATTTTAATCTAATTTTATTTACAGTAGTTGGTTATTGTATATAAGTAATTATAATATATTTGGATTCCTAACCACTAGAGTGAGAACTTGGTATCAGATCAGACTAGAAGGAAATAGATAAGCTTTTGTTTTGTTTGCTTAGGGTTGGTTTTGGCTTGGCTATGGTTGGGTTGGGTTTGGTTCTGGTTCTCATTTTGCAGCCCTGACTAGCTTGGAATTTGTTACATAGACCAGGCCGCCCTTGAAGTGGCATTACAGACATGTGCCATCATCCTCAACTGAAGTTCTGATTTTCTTCAATGCATTCATTCTCTCTCAGAACCAGCTGGTTCGTATGCTGAAAGTGAATGCTTCGTTGCAATAATTCCAGTAGGATGCCAGTGACTGATGTTTTTCTGGGGCCCAATCCAGTCACATTGTGGGACATCCATTCCTTTGTCTCTGCCTGGAATTGACCATTTTATTGGGATCAAACAAACCATCTACAGCTGAGCAATGACTAAAACAGTCATTAGTAACATTACCTCTTGAATAATTTTCATATTTTTGAGAGAAAAATCTCACTGTGTAAACAAACAAGGCTGGCCTTAAATCCAATATTCTTTTCTGCCTCAGCCTCCAGAGTGCTAGATTACAGGCGTACACATATTTTAAATGAAGACACTCTCACTGACTTTTTGCTACAACTTGCTTCATGAGGCAACCCATAGTGCAAGATCTGGACTGGAGAGAACAGTGGAAGTGAGAGGCAAAGGAGTCTTTATTTGTTTACATTTTCTGCATAACAAAAAGTTTGCAAAGTCTGAAACAGGGTCCCTGGGCTAATTCCAGCTTCACAAATCATTATAACTTATCGTTTAAATTAGTCATACTTCCTCAACCTAACACAATCAAAATTACTCCTCTCAAGAATACTTCTACCTCAAGTTGGATGTATAAACAGAATTTATTTTTCCCAGTATAGGCATTGCTCTATATGAGGCTATAATGTACAGGTGTTGTGTTATAAATTAATGATATTAATTTCATGTGTAGTTTATGAAATGGAGGATGTATGCATATTTCAATATAAATTATAGAGTGTGATAGAGTTTTAGATGCTGCAGGTAGAGCTAACTTCATCTTTGCAAGCACTGCACATTGCATTAATGTTCAATTAGTTTATCTTTATATAAAGTTTCCTTACTTGCTATTTGCCTTGTGTCTATAAACTTAGATTTATTTGCATCACAGAAAGCCTGTACCAGCATGGTGATGACTCACTAGCTGTATCCCTGGAGCTTCCTGCTCCACTACTAATTTTACTACCTGGTAAAACACCACAGGAGCTGGGCATGCTGGCTCAGACCTGCAATTCCAGCTACTTTGGAGCCTGACATAGGAGGATTGCAAGCCCAAGACCTGCTTGAGCACTACAGTGAGTTTAAGGACAGCCCAAGTAATTGAATGAGACCCTGTCTCGATATTGTTTGAATTATTTTGAGTGTAAAAAGAGATCTGGAGATAGAGCTCAGTGGTACAGTGCTTGCCTATTGCCTAGCATGCTCAAAGCCAAAGATTAACATCCCTAAACGAGAGAGAGAGAGAGAGAGAGAGAGAGAGAGAGAACTAGGATTTTGTCAGGATTTGACTGCATTATTATTTCATGGCAATATCTATGAAACAGTAAAAATGTCGTGCCATTGTTAAAAATGTGGGAAAATCAAAAGTTAGTTCTGACTTCTAAAGAACTAACACTGTGCAGTTCATGTATACTAATATAGGTGTATATGAATGAATGCTTTACAGATCTACTCTTTGGCTCCAGGTTATCGTAAAACTCCTGACTATGTGTTCCCTTTACCATGACAATTAATGTCGGATTTTCTGTCTAAAGTCCTAATAACAATATTCTCTGTCTCGAGAAATTGCCATCTATTCTTTCACATACAAGCAATATCTCATTTATCAAGGTTATAATAAATTATATTGTAAAGGGTAACATTATCCATGTCTGCCAAAGATAAACTAAATTAAATGGACAACCAGATTAGATATAAAGAAGGATATTAAGAGATTATGGGATGGCTTCCCTCGAGATCTTTACAAACAGGACAGATACCCATCTGTCTACAATAGTTTAGGTAAAGCATGCCTGAAGCCAGCAGGATAAAGCAGAGAGATAACTTCCAGAATTCTTCCTAAGATTTCATCCCTTGCCTTCCATAACTGCACTACACTAACATCCTCTCAGCTTGCTGATGAAGCATCTGCCTAGTATGAGTTTCTGGTTTTGTTTTTTCTTTTTTCTTTCTTAATGTTAGCAAACTTTCCAGCAATGAAACAGGCAAGGAGACAAAGAGGGGTGTTTAAAAAAACCTCAGTCTAAGTAAGTAAACTAAAAGCTGTGACTAACACAATAAAAATTTTAAAATATCTGGGCCCTTCATTTATAAAGCCCTGTGGCAGACAGTCAAATGGTTATGGATTTTAAAGCCAGTTTTAAAACCTCTGTCATGTAAATTAAAAAAATTATATGTACAAAACTAATACTAAAACTTTAATACTAAACAAAGGAATAAAACTTAGTCTTTAAAGAAATAGAAACAACAATCATCAAAATAAAACTAAATTCATTGAGTAGTAACAGTTCCAGTCTGATGAGCCTCATGCAGGCCTGAAGGGGGCAGAGCCTCAGGAGGCAATGAAACCAAGAGAAACCAGCAAGGGAGCGGCATCCCCTAGAGGAGGGTGGTGGAGTGGCAGGACATTTGTGACTGCCCTGGAACAAAGGTGGGATCAACACCCTCTCCTTTGAAATGTTTTTTTTTTCAGTATTGAATTAGTATGCAGAAACATACCAATTTCATTGATAATTACTTATTATATTAAGCTGACTGGTGGCTACTTAGTTACGTAACAAAATTCAGATATTCTCTTCTTAAAGCGTCTTTTAAATTTGGCTAATAGGCTTTCCTGTAGTCATTCATTCACAGAAACTTCTATTCTAAATGTTTGTGTGGCCAGTGATACCTTTTACTTGGTTGTAACTATATGACATTTTAAAGTATTCTGATAATTCCACCAGTTCCATATACAGGAGGTAGCTCTTTCTCTGCAACATAAATGAGGTGGCTTATGTGATAAATCTATCTCTATATACCAACAGACCAATGTTGCTGACATACTAAATCTGTCTCAGTATACCAAGTCGAGGATTTCCCCACCGTCTGGATTTCTGGGATAGTTTGCTATTTGTTTGGGTCAGAAGTAAATTTTATTCAGGAATAAAGCCTTTAATACATTCAAGAATGTTTGTAGGGTGAGAAACTGAACAGTAGTGACTGGAACATTTTAGCTAAGAAAACATTGTGAGGTGTTACTAACTGGAGAAAAAATGTCTATGAGCATGTGTTTATGTGTATTAATGATTGGCTTTCCATAACTTAGATTATCCGACTTAATGTAAACTTTTGCTAGCTTTTTGAGTACCACATCAGAATGGTGCATAGGGAAATATATGTAGGAATCATGACTCCAAGAGGCACAGATCTGCTTTTGAAATAAAATTTTTACACCTGCTTTTCATTTATCAGAAAGAGAAAATAGATGTGTTTCACGTACACATATATAGCTTATACCAGAGTCAACATGCTGCCATTTTATCACTGTGGGAAACATAGTAGAAAAATGAGTCAAAAGTGAATTGCTTTTTACTAAATCACTGTAATATTGATGAGCAGGTTATATGGCTATCCATTAGCAAATGTAAGCATCCCTGTCAGGAACTTACTAACAAACTAACTGAAAATACATAAATAATTCTTTTAACTGGAGTATTTATATAATATTTTGTTTTAAATGTTCAGTTTTAAATAAAGAGGTATCATTAGCAGGTATATGGCTATATTTTATTTTAATGAAGATGAGAGAAGATATCTACAATAATTTATGCACTGCTGTAAAACATGTATGAAGTCAAAGGTGCTTACTGCCTTATCTTTAAATTAAATAATAATCATTTGATAAAACTTTTGCCACCTTTTTTGATATGATCCAAGGAAAGAAAGCTTATCCTTATGGAAGTATCATGCTTCTTACAGAAATCATTCGATATGTTTACATATACTACCATATAATTCAGATATCATTTTCTGGAAGGGATCCATAAATAAAAAATATTCTTAGATAATTCCCATGTGGGGACCTCAATTACATTCTGTAAATCATTAGCCCAGTTAACAAGAATAAACACCAGAAATTACAACAGTGTTTCCAAACTTTCACCCCACACATCCATCAGAGTGCCACAAAGCAAATGACATGTTGATGTCTTTGTAAACAATTCTTTTATTCCTTCTTATTTCCGAGCAATGCAAAGCCTGAATCAAGTGATAAGAAGTCCTTTAAAACTGATAGTAAGTGAATTAATGACATTTAAAACTGATGGGCATAGTCGCCATTTTATTCTCTCGAGAAACAAGTATTTTAGTGTATTCGTTTCAGCGGAGCCCACACTTGAAAACTCTGCCTGGCACGAGGTCTCAGCAAAGACACAGGGAAAACATGAGGATCACTGTAAGAGTGTCAGGAGAAATGGAAAAAGACAGATTCCTCCAGCCTGATCCTTCCTGATTTTCTCCTAGTCATCGAGTGCCTAAATTCCAATCCCCTCATACAGCTGAAGGGGAAAAAAACATATTATCATATCATTCAAAGCTCGGCAACCTGAACTTCAGCTCAGTATAAATTTTCCCTCTATGAACTGACTTTTAATACCCTATTTCTTAACAGAAACCTTAAATTTTGCATGATTAAAGACTTATTTACTCTTGCTTTGTTAGCACAACTTTGCATCCCAGCCCATCATGGCGCAAGTGTCTCCGTGTATAGTGATTTGAAGTGAAAGGTGGTGGCTCCTCACCAGATTCTAGAAGCCAGCTTTAGAAGAATGAAAACCGTGGAGAGGAACTGTTGTGGCCCCTTCAGCCTTCCCACTCCACGTACTGCACTGTTTTCCATAAGAGTGAGGAGTAGGAAGCTATAAATAGACATTACTAGAATTACTTGGTTTTAGGATTTATTTAATAGAATTAATGGGTAGCTAGCAGCAATAGGGCCAAAGAGAATTCCTAGTAGACCGGAGCCCTTCCTATCCCTGCTGAAATTGTGGATTGTGATGGCTATGGATACCGGTGGGAGGGAATGAAGAACAAGAGTTATCATCGGAGCTCAAATTGTACATGCACGAAACTGTCAGAGAACAAGCTCAGCGAGGGTTACATAATAATAACACAGCACCAAGACAGTATTAATGGAGCCATCATCTGTTACCCAGCTTAAGCGCCTATAGAAAATAACAGTGCCAGGGAAGCGTGGACATTTAAAAAAAAAAAACCCTCTTTAGTATCATTATTATTTTTAATTTCTTTAAGAGTCTTCTCTGTCTCCAATACATGTGCTTGACGCTCATCAGCACTAATGGGAATTAACAAGAAAATGGACCCTTAATCATTTATCTTACATTATAGGAAGGCATGATTTGCGGGCTTGATTAAAGTGGAGCGGAACAAGATATTATAAGGATTTGATTCTCTTCTAACATGTCCACTGCAGTAATTCAACTGGAAAATCATTAGAAAAATCTCCTTCTAGATCCTTCCGTGCTGGGATCAGTACAGAGGTGACAGGACAACGTGACGCAGAACCATGAAAGACGCTCAGAAACCGGCCATTTACCGGGGTAGACACCATTCGCCATCCCTCCAGCATTCTTTTAGTGTGTGATTGGTGTACATTAGTTATAAGGTTGCACTCAAAGTGAAAACTATTTATTTGCGCAGAGTAAGTTCAGGAAAAGTGTTTTGACCTAAGGTTTTAAGACTAAATACTTTTACGAAACCTTATTATGGTGTGGCATGTATTTAAAAATTCAAGCTGAGAGCAACGCTAATCTATGTTAAGTATGCTTCCGGCAACACCAAGTGTGTGATTTTTGGAGCAAAGCAAACTGAAATCTGAGCTCGTCCTGGCGCCTGTTATCTGAGACACCCGTCCTCGCTGTGGGTTCTTGCTGCCCTTATCTGCACTGTTTTCCTCCACAGAAGGGTGTGTAGTTCACTTCCCTGAAGGCTTGCTTGAGACTTCACAGCGCCTCCCACTTTCCAGATGCCACATTTCTTACTGGATCTTGCATTTCAGGGTCTCTCATTTTGGAGGCCACAAAACAGTGACCATGAGGAAAGAATGTCACTTTAGATTACCATGATTTGGTGATTCAACTTCATTTGTTATTTTGCTTAATTCGGAGATTGTTATGTGACATGACTATACTTAATTCGTTGATCTTTAAGTTGATTAAATCAAAGA
This sequence comes from Bramus lutescens, assembly GCA_001685075.1. Taxonomy (NCBI): domain Eukaryota; kingdom Metazoa; phylum Chordata; class Mammalia; order Rodentia; family Cricetidae; genus Bramus; species Bramus lutescens. The sequence goes on along the minus strand of LOEQ01000679.1, from coordinate 476,862 downwards.
GTGATTTTTGTTTTTAAAGAAACAAGAATATTCTCTATATTCCCCTTCTGTAAATTTTGTTGTAGCCAAAATCACAGAAATTTAATTCTCAAGAAGGTGCCTATAAACTATTATAAAATGATGTGTTTTGTCTCATTAAGAGATTCAAGAAAATGAATTTAACCTTAAAAATAAAAAAGCGAATAGCAATGAACAAAGCAAAATATAATAGAAAATTGAATATTTCTTCACATAAATAGTACAATCACTGTAAACTCAAACATTGTACCTATCATAGAAACAAAACCACAAAGTGTTTAGTAATACATTTAATAGGAAACCTATATTTGTCAAAATAATGTTACAACTTTGACTGAGGAAATTGTAAGATAAGTTGAAATAATATAGCAACAAACCTTTCACCTTACTGAAAAAAAAGGTAGCTTAAATGTATCAAATATCCCTGTTTTTATACAGCTGAGATGAGATCTTGAATAATTTTAAGTCTTCCATTACTGGATTCATTTCAGTAATAATACAAAAAACAGTGCATTAAAGAGGCTAGAAAAAGTATAATTTTAACAACACAATGATATTAATTTCCAAAAACTATATAGTATGAAATATTCTTAATCTACAATAAATATAATATTTGATTTAAAATAATACAGCAAAAAACATATTAATATGATCATGCAAAATTATTGATAAGCTGAATGGCATGCATAAAACTTCCCATATATATTATATTGCATGATAATATGAAGAAAGCACAAGTTAGAAACTTGACAATTGCCGCTAAGATCTGTGTGTCTGATTCAAGGTCTTGCTAGTTGTAGGAGGTCCTTCTGTCTTTGTGTTGCTTCCATTAATGATTAAAAAACTGTCTTGGCCTGTTGATAGGACAGAACTTTGGTAGGCAGGGAAGACAGAACTGAATTCTGGGAGGAAGAAAGAAGAGTCAGAGAGATAACATAGAACCACCAGAAACAGATGCTGGAAATTTTACCCGGTAAGCCACTGCCACGTGGAGATACACAGATTAATAGAAATGGGATAAATTAATATAAGAGTTAGCCAATAAGAAGCTAGAGCTAATGAGCCAAGCAGTGATTTAATTAATATCGTTTCTGTGTATTTCAGGGCTAAGCTAGCCAGGTAGCTGGGACAAACAAGCATGCCCTCCTTACAACAGCTAGTAGGACAGGCTAATCAGGAACTTGGTATGAAGCCCATGCTAGCCCAAGATTTTTCTTGCTTTATTGCTCATTGCTTAGAGGGTTGGGTGGGGCAGACATGTGCTGCTGTGCTTAGCTTATAACAGGCATTTAAACAAGCTACAAACTAGATACAACTAAGTCCTGAGAAAGATAGTAAATGTAGGGAAGCAATATTGAGGTAGCAATAGATCTGTATTTAATAAACAAAAAGATGTATAAATAAAAAGATAAGAGGTCGTAGAAGTGAAAGTCCTCCATTAATGAGTCTGTGCGGCAGAAAACATGATATTAATAATAAGGAAACAAAGTATAATTTTAACACTAGGACAATGGTGAATAGTTCATGTGACAAGATATTGTGCTAAGCTAATACAAAAAAGACAAATTTAGAACATTTATCAAAAACATGGAATATCTACAAGAGAAAATAAAGGATTAACAATTATAGGAAAAGCTAATATTGATAAGAAAGCATAATATAAAAATTAAAACATATCTTATATTTAGTTCATTAGAAAAGAGTTATTTAAATAAAACACATAGAGATATAATTTAAATAATGTGCACAGAGGTGTAATTGTTTGATAAATTGGTCTGAGTTGTATGGCAGTCATTACACTGATAATTTAATGTACATTATTAGTTAATAATTCCACAATAAGGGAATTAACTTAAAAAGATAACTAAATTCCCTTAAAAGTTTCACAAACAGCTGAATGGCAGTGGCATATGCCTTTAATTCCAACACACAGGAGGCAGAGGCAGGCAGATCGCTGTGAGTTTGATGTCAGCCTGGTCTACAAGACTTAGTTCTAGAACAAGTTCCAAAGGTACAGCGAAACCCTGTCTCAAAAAACAAACAAGCAAAAAGTTTCATGAAGAGACTTGTGTTTTTCAACTAGTCATAAAGATATAAGTAATTATATGTGTACATTATGACTCTCATGGGGCATATTTTAAAATGCCTTTTAACCTAAATATATAAAAAACATTCAGTATAGGGAAAGAAAGGAAAATATATAATGTCAGGCTTATTTCAGTGAGTGGCATTTTGTAAAGTAGAAATCTGGGATCAGTTTTTGATTATACATATTTTGAAATAGCTAATAAATTGTAGACAGAACAATACAAAATCTCTAATAATGTTCACCTAGACAGGATACACACTGCTCCATTGTTTTATCTGTGCCTTAATCTGCAGCTATTTCAGTCAGTAGTTAAAATTCTGCAGTTACCTGCCTGCTTTTTGGTAGTGGCACAGCCACTCTGGCCTCAGCCTGGTGAGAATTCTGTTCCTGCAGACACCAGATTCGCCACAACCTATGAAGGTCACTTGAGCTAAATCTCTATCATTATATTCATAAATAAGACTTGAGAATCAAAGGCTAGGATGAAAGCCTCCTAGCTCAGAGAGGTTGAGTAGCAACTAACTAACCTTCTCCCTTGCTGGTGTTTCCCTGAGAATCTTCTGCTCCACCAAACAAGAATGCCATGCCACTCAAAAGCCTTCCCTACTACATCCAGTGCATCTCTCTATCTCTTCCAGATGCTCTCTGAGGCTCTATGATTACTTTCTGTTAACTAGTTGCTAACTCAGCCAGCCTCCTGACCCAAGGTTAACTTTGTTTAATAAATGTAAATGCAGACTTGCACACTAATATTGAATATCCCCAACAGCTCCCTCTGTTCTCATACATCATTCTGATATAAATCTTAAACCTTGTATAGTTTTACTTTTAATTATTTTAATATATCTCTGAAGATAAGGACTTTTAGTAACTTAACATCATATTTACACTTAATATATGATAACACTTCTTAATAATTCCAAATAACAGTCAATGTTCCTCAAAATGGTTTTTTGTTGTTGTTGTTTTTGTTTTGCACACATTTTGATATAGAAGCTCATGAATGAAACTCAGGTGATGTGTCATTTAAATATCCAATGTTCTACTTTAAAGTTTTATCCTGAGGTCAACACTGCTGCATTGGACATGTGAGAGGAATGAACAGTCAGCCTCATCCTTGGCCTCTGTCCACCAGCTATCCATAATGCCCAAAGTATCTTCAGGCTGCCAAAGGATGCAAAGACAGTGGAAGAGCCTGTGGTTGAGAACCACTTCCACAATCTTACTCCTCTCACCAATGCCCAATGTGTTCTCCCTCTTTTATAGGTTATCTGCTGTAGAATTTGGAGGGTTTGTTCTGTGGCTAGATCCAGGCTTGAGTTTGTAAACGGCATCTCCACATACACACATTCTTTCATCCTTGGTATTTATATAAAGTTCCAAACCCTTTAATACAGTCCCTCATGTTGTGGTGACCCACAACTCTAAAATTATTTTTGTTGCTGATTTATAACTGTAATTTTGATACTCTTGTGAATTATAATGTAAATATCTGTGTTTTCCAATTGTCTTTGGCAACCTTTGTGAAAGGATCATTTGACCCCTCAAGGGGTTGTGACCCATAGGTTGAGAATCACTGATTTAAACTGTCTGTTCAGTTTAGAGGACTGATCACATCATAGGTGACTAGAGTTATTCTTATTTTTGCTTCATTCCTCTGCTTCATAGAATCAGTTGAGCCTTTTGCCATTAGGTCTTCATGTCTGTCAGCTAATTGCTGTTGTCTTTCTTGGGTTAAAGTTTTACTTATAATTTGTCTTTCTTTAAGTTTACTTTTCAAAGGATACACAGGCTCCTTATGATGTTTTCTTGCACATATATGTAGTGCAATGCTTAGGTTGTGATTGGTGTATCTTCCTCCTGGTAAATTGCTGTGTTTTAAGGAGGCCATTTGTTCATTTCCCAGCTGCCTAAACTCCCGAAATAACCACACAAAAACTGTATTAATTAAATCACTGCTTTGCCAAATATGTAAGCATATTTCTAGCTAACTCTTACATCTAGAATTAACCCATCTCCATTATTTTATATTTTACCACGAGGCCCATGGCCTACCAGCAAGGTTTCAGCAAGTCTGTCTCTGGCAGCAGCTCCATGGCTTCTCCCCTGACTCCACCTTCCTTCTCCCAGCATTCAGTTTAATTTTCCTCACTAGCTCTATTCTACTCTACCACAGGCTCAAGACAGTTTTTTTACTAACTGTAGTAAGAGGCCGCTTGTTTGTTCCAGTTGCCTAGAACCAAAATAATCACATAGAAACTGTATTCATTAAATCACTGCTTGACCCATTAGCTCTTGCTTGTTATTGGCTAACTCTTACATCTTAGTTTAACCTACTTCTACTAATCTGTGTATTGCCGTGTGGTTGTTGCTAACTGACAAGGTTCTGCACCTGTCTCTGGTGGCTCCATGGTATCTCTCTGACTCTGCCCTTCTTTCTCCCAGCATTCAGTTATGTCTTCCCTGCCTACCTAAGTTTTACCTTTTCAACAAGCCAAGGCAGTTTCTTTATTCATTAATGGTAATCACAGAACACAGAGGGGACTCCCGCATCAACTAACCAATGATATTCACAGCATACAGAGGGGAATCCCACATTACCTCCCCTTTTCTGTTTAAATAAAAAGGAAGGTTTTAACTTTAACATAGTAAAATTACATAAAACAGTTATCAAGCAAGAATTACAGTTACAATAGTTATATCTATTTTGTCTTTTGTCATAACTAAGGAAAACTATATTACTACCTATTCTTCAATTCCATCAAAGATCAGAGAAGAGAAATAATATTACTTGAGTAAGCAAAAAGTGTAATCAAGCAACTTACAAAATGTGCAACACATTACAGAAACAACTGGCTACCTGGGCAATCACCCAAAGTATTATTTGCAACACTGGAGCAACCAACATTGTCTAAGGCCTAGAGTAACTGACAGACCATTTTCAGAGGCAGAAAAATTTTCAAAACCATCTAACCCTGTCTTGGCAAGATTTGACAGTCTTTTTTCTTGTATCCTACTTGTCCAGAGTTCCTTTTCAAGCTTCCTCAGGTTTTATGTGGCTATAAAAACTACGTTGGAGCACCAGTTTTTAGGCAGAGGCAGCTTGTTCATTTACCAGTAGCCCAGACTCCCCAAATAACTACACAAAAACTGTATTAATTAAATCACTGCTTGGCCTGTTAGTTTTAATTTTTTATTTGCTAGCTTTTACATCTTAAGTTAACCCATTTCCATTATTTTACATTTTGCCAAGAGGCTTGTGGCCTACTGGCAAGGTTCCAGAGTGTCTGTCTCAGGCAGCAGCTACATGGCTTCTCCCCTGACTCTGCCTTCCTTCTCCCAGCATTCAATTTAGTTTTCCCCACCTAACTCTATTCTATTCTATCATGGGCTCAAGACAGTTTCTTTATTAATCAATGGTATTCACAGCACACAGAGGGTAATCCCACATCATTACTGTAATTTAAACCATTAATCACCTCTCATCTAGAGAAATGCTACAGTCTCTGCACTGGGTTCTCTTCTGATTTTCCCACCTCTTCTGTAAATCACCTTTCCACAGATGCCAGGGAGGACATTAAAAAATGCTTGTGTAGCTATATCAAGTGTGTTCTCACACCTTGCAAACACTGAAGACCCTTCATTGGATGTTCCCCATTAGATATTGCCCTGAACTCCCTTGGGGATGTCTTATGATTAGACTCCAATGCCTTCATTGACTCAATCCTTCTGCCTTGTTTTTATAAAGATGCCTCTACATTTTCTTTATGAATGATTCATGGCTCATAAACCATGCTTATTCTCTCTGTGTTTAAAATTTCACATAAATAGTAGCTATGTTTTGAATGTAAAATGCCACCCATAGGCTTATATGCCTGAAAACTTGATCATCAGCTGGGATGCTGCTGTGGAGTTTATGGAACTCATAGTAGCCTGGCAGAAGGACAAGGATCACTAAGGGAAGGTCTTGAGGTTTCTATAGACTGGCCTCAATTCATGCATGTTCTCTGCTTTCAGACTGTGTATAAAATGTGAGACACTGCCTCATGCTCCTGCCATCATGTCCCACCACCATAGTATGACTTTGTCTCTTTTTAAACTATAAATCAAAATAAACACATTCTCCCATATATTGTTTCTTTGTCAGGTGTTTGATCACATAGTGCCATGTGGTACAGGAGAATTGTCTGTATTCTGTTAATCATGTCTTGAATAAATGCTGATTGGCCAGGCAGGAAGTATAGGCAGGTCAAGCAGACAGGAAGTAGAGGTGGGGCATTAAGAACAGAATTCTGGGAAGGAGGAAGCCCATTCCCCTCTTTCCAGCCCAGACCACAGTGAAGCAAGATGTAACCTACCAGGTTGAAATGTACTAAGCCATGTGGCTAAAATAAATAAGAATAATGGGTTAATATTAGCTACAAGAGCTAATAAGAGGACTGAGCTAATGGGCCAATCAGTTTTATAACTTATGGAAATTTCTGTATAATTTTCTCTGGGACTAAATGGCTGGGGGACCGGGTGGGACAGAAACCCCAACGAACTCAGCCCTCATGTTACAGCAGTGAGAAAAGTAAATGTGTAAATGTGGAGAACGAGTCAAGAAATCTGGTAGGACAGAGGAAACGTATATTCTGGCAGACTTCTATAAATAAACAAAGACCAAAGCTAAGAGTGTGTATAAATGGACTTTTTATTGAAGGCTTATTGGACACAGGTGTGGATGTATCATTCCTCCACAATCTTGGCATCCGAATAGGCCTCTTCAGGAGGTAGACATTCAGTTCCTGGGAATTGGAACCCTATCTCAGGTAAGACAAAGCACGACATGGGTTGAATGCATAGGGCCAGAAGGGCAAATAGGAAAACTAAGGCCATATGT
>LOEQ01000679.1:454629-466321 GCA_001685075.1 Bramus lutescens | reverse complement strand
TGATTTAGCTAAACTTAATTTCAATACATTATTTAGACTCCTTGAAGTAGAATGCTTAGTAAAACTTTTGTTATGTGTTTCTTGCTTAGTATTGTTTGCTGCTTGTAATTTTATATTTGGTGTCTGTTTCTATTGTATATAGTTGTATTGGGTTTGGTTCGATCTTGTTTAGACAAAAAGGGGAGATGATGGGGAAGTTCAGCCAATCACATTTGGCTAGGGCGTAGCCTCCTGGGGCCAGGGAAGATAAACTTGGACATGCAGGTGTGCGCTCAGCCCTCTTCTTCCCTGTGTGCACTGGACCCTGGTCATGTGAGTTCACCATTTTCCAATTATTAAACTAAATCTGTTATATTGACCTGGTCTGGTTAATTCTAACTTACTGGTCAACCACGCCCATCAAAAGTTCTTAAAATATGTCTTAATTTGAATAAAATTAGTTTTTTTAACTTGACACCTATCTTCCTTTCTGAACCAACGGTTTCTAAGCAGTCTTCCATTTTATGCTAGCATATCAGCAAATTTAAAACAATACCAATTTAAATCTTTATTATAGTAAATATTAGTCGATTACCACATCTGGTGAGAGGTAACATGTATTTGTTTTGCAAAAGAAAATAAGTGATAAACTCTTGAACAACTTCAATTATTAAGAAGTCCTTCCTTATTTTTAAAAATATAAACACATTCCCTTCATTTATTAAGGAAGATATTGTGGTCAATAATCAAAATCTAAAGGTATGAGGAAAATGTCCTCACTAATTATTCTAATCCTTTAATGCAGGAATTTCTTCGGGCAACATGACTTTAATTTCTCATTATTTTCTGTTTGTAAGTTTAGCAGTTAAACAAGAAAATGAAGGCATAAGTCATTTTGGAAAAGAACAAAGGATAATATTAGCATCAAAAGAAGAAGCTATTGCTACTTATAAATTTAAAATTTAAATAAAATAAATGTATTAATGAACAAAATAAAATATTAATGGCAGAGATAAAAGAAAAGGCAACCACAGCTTAAGAATTCAGTGATTCTCTATTCATTGGAGATAAATAAAAGCAGTAAAATGTTGTTCAAATAGATGGATTTGAGATTATAGTATGATAAACTTATGATTCATCCTGAGTTGTTGATAGCATCTATCGAATCTCATGTTTTATTCATGTGTTGGGCAATCACTATTGACAATTAGCACCTACTAATTCCAGACTTGTTGACTTAAGAAGTCCTTTCATTTGCTTTGTTTTATTTGATTTACAGAGAAGACCTTTGTAAACCAAATACTTGGCCACATGCTTAGACACAAGAAAGATGTGTAGATGTATGTATGCTTTAAGAAGAACAGAGATTCCGGCATTGTGGGAGACATGGATGACATATAAATACATGATAAATGGCACCAGAATAGATAGAATGCATATGATAAATGAATGGCTAGATGATAAGTAGATGATGATGAACATGAGCAGAAATAGATGACATATAATGCCCTGGTTAGGGTAACCATTGCTATAATGGAACGCAACATCCAAAAGCAAGTTGGGAAGGATAGGGTTTATTGACTTATCCTTTCTCATCATAGTCCATCACTTAAGGAAATCAGAATGGGAACTTAAGTAGGCCTGGAACCTAGAAGCAGGAGCTGATGCAGAGAACATGGAGAGATGCTGCTTACTGACTTACTCCTTATGACTTGCTCAGCATGCTTTCTTATAGAATCCAGGACCACCACCCCAGAGGTGGTCCCAATCACCCTTGGAAGAGCCCTCCCCCATCAATATCTAATTAAGGAAATGCTGTAAATGCTTGACTGCAGTCCAATCTTATGGAGGAATTTTCTCAATTTGATTCACCCTTCTCTCTGATGACTCTAACTCGTACTAAGTTGACAACTTAAAATTTGGTCAGCACAGATAATAAGTGGATGAATGAATAGATGATAACAGATAAGTTGGTTGTAGATTGATTGATAGACAGATGTTAAACAGGAGAATGTATGTGTGATAATATATGGGTAGATGATGGTTGGTTAATAAATAAATAATAGATGAATCATGCAATAAACAGTTTCAGCTGTCAACATTACACCATCTAGAAGCAGCTGGAAATAAATTCCAATGAAAGACTGTCTACATTAAGTTGACTATAGGGGCTTGTTCTGGATGTGGGATTGGTGTGGGAAGATCCAACCCTCCAAGGGCAGCACCCTTCCCTGGATGTAGGTGCTAGACTATATAAGAATGGAGAAAGTGAGGTGAACATCAGTCAAATGTATATATTTATTCTCTGCTCTTGACTGCCAATAAGATGTGACTAGCCCCCTCCAGCTTCCGCTCTATCATCTGGATCATGAGGCTTGAACTCACATCTTCTAACTTAATGGCAAGTGCCTTTAGTCACTGTTCCATGTTGCAGGACCTTGGGGGAAAATGTCGTCCAGTAACTCTGAATGTATTTCTTTCTTCATCACCATTCAGATAAAACAGGACCCCTATACATCTGCTTTGTTCCTTACCTTGTCTATTTCTACATCTTAATGTTCCTTCCAAATCTTTGTGAGATTTTTATCAGGTCCAACGTAACATATTTTCACTTACAGATCATTTGTGTTATACCTAAAAGCCCATCAACAACCCTCAGACAGCTAGACTGTTTCATGCGGTATCTTCTGAAACCTTTATAACTTTGCTTTTTACGTTCATGTCTATGAAATACTTAGAGATAATTTTTGTCAGTTTCTGGGCTGGTTTGGGGGAGAATATGGATATCTAATTACTGTAGCATTTTTTGAAAGGACAATCTTTTTACTATCAAATGGCTTTAATTACTTTATGAATGATAAGGGCACCATGATTTTGTGTCTCTTTTCATGGTGATCATTTGCTTTGGTGTTGTTTACCTATGACAGAGTGTTGTATTTTTATTCATATAATCAACCTACAGTTCAAATTGCATTCATTCTTTTTTGACCTTCTGTAGTCTTGATTGCTTATTTTTACATTTGCATATAAATTGCAGAATCAAAATGTCAGTACCCAAATAAATCAATAGATCGGATCCTGACTTGGACTGGGATCCTGATTTGGATTGCAGGGATATAGAGCTCAGGTTGGAAGCTGGCAACCTTGCTCCTTCCCCTGCATGTGAAATACCTCTCTATGGACCAACGAGATGGCTCAATGAGTAAAGGTGCTTGCTGACAAACGTGGCAACATAAGTTCAGCCAAAGGTCCCATAAGCTAGGAGAAAACTGGCCTCCCCTCAAGCAAGCCAGCTTCTCCCTTCTGTATGGACACCATGGATACACATGCCCAAAGAGGATCTCTCTCCCTCTCTCGCTCTCTTTCTCTCTCTCTCTCTCTCTCTCTCTCTCTCTCTCTCTCTCTCTTTCTGTCATTGTCTCCCACATACACACACATACACAATCACACATAAAATCACACATACTCTCTCACACACAATTTAAAATTTTTTAATTTATTTTTTTAATTATGCCTTTAATCAAAGAATTCAGGGGGCAGAGGCAAGCTGAGCTCTGAGTTCAAGGTCAATCTGCTCTAAATTATAAATTACAAGTTCTCAGCCAGCCAGAGATACATAATGAGATGTTGTCTCTAATAATACTAGTTTATAATGATGATGAGAATAGTAATAATAATGTTTTCCAGTCAAAGAAGGCACACACCTTTAGTCCCCGGCACTCAGGGAGGCTGAGGCAGGTGGATCTCTGTGAGTTTGAGGCCAGCCTTGCCTACAGACTGAGATCCAGCACAGTTAGAGATACATAGAGAAACCCTGTCTCCCAAAACCAAAATAATAATAATGAGAAGAAGAGGAGGAGAAAAAGATGATGATGATGATGATGATGATGATGATGATGATGAAGGAGGGAGAGAAGGAGGAGGAGAAGATGAGGACTGACAAGCACAATGATGAAGATGATGACAATGAAGTAAAGTATCTCTGCCTGGATTTATCTCTTACATAGATTTTCATTTCTAGATAATTGATGCTTTTCTTGTTGATGACATGGTAATACATTTTAAATTTAGGAACACAGTTATTCTTTGCTGATGTATAAAAAGGCATTAGCATTTGTATTTAAGCCTTTTGTCTGTCAAGGTTACTGTTTCTGGGTACTTGCTGCTGTTATGGCTGTTGGTTATCACCCTTTGTTCTGACTTTTTGAGATGCTGAGACACACAATCAATCATGTCATCCTTACACAATTTTTCTTTTTCCTTAACGATGTGTTTCTTTTTCTCTATTTTTTCTGTCTACTAAATTAGCTAGAACTTTCAGGAATAGTGAAAAAAGAAACCCTTGTCTAATGGCATTTTGTGAAAAAGCATCATCTTTGATGCCATTAAGACAATGATGTTATTGTAAATCATTTCTGTACAAATGCAGAAATGTTCCCTCTATTCCTAGTTTGCAAGTTTCTCTCATAAAGGGATGCTGAATTTCTGAAAAAAGTTTTTCTGTATCTATTGTTATGATCATATAAGTTTTATTTGAGCTTCTTTCAATGTGATTGATGAGGACATTAATTGATTTTCAAATTTTGAATAAATCTTGCAAGCACAAAATAAATATCTCTTGTTTGTGGTTTATACTTATGCTTTTTTGTTGTCAACTTTAAGCAATTTATCATAGAAGTTTTTGAAAAATCAATTATTTACTCATTAAAGTTGACCATACCGAAATAGTTTTAAAATATTACTTACACTCTTTTTTTTTTCTAAAATATACCCTAAGGATGCTTCATACTCAATTTCTTGCATAGTTGATAGAATATCCCTGCTAAAGCATCTGAGCTTGCTGCCTTCTGCTTTGGAAGGTTATTACTTATGCATTCCATTTCCTTAGTAGACATGGCCTTCTTTCAATTACCCATTTGACTTCATTTGAAGTTTGATAGGTTGCATCTTCGGGAGATTTCATTCTGTTGCCTAAGTCCTGTAGAAAGGGGTATATACTCTTCAATTCCCTTCAAGTATTTGTGGGGTGCTAATGATCGCCTCACCTTCGTTTCTGGTCTTAGCAATTCATGTGTTCTTTTTATTGTGCTTAGTTTGTTTGCTTAGAGGCTTGCCGATATTATTGATCTTTTAAAAGATCCGCATTTTGGATTCATTCATATTGTTTTCCTGCTTTGACCATCACTAACATTATTGTATCTTTTAACTTAATTGCCAAACTTTTTATTGTTTTTCTTTATGTTCGAGAAGCTTATGTTGTTGGCTTTGTTTTCTCCTTTTCTCGTGCCCTTTTACATTTTATGTCATATTTAGTATAAAATACTTGAAACATTTTTGAGTGTTTTTCTTCTACTTCATCTATTATTTCAAGTTTCTTGTTTAACAACCCAAAGAAATTTCTAAGTTGAATGTCTATTGAATATTGCTGCATTTAAGAATTTATTATAAATGGTTCCTGGTTCTTTAAGTTTGTATTTATGTTTTGTATGGTCTGTCATTAGTCTTGGTAGACGTTCTATGTGGCTATATTTGGAAATGTAGTATTTTCCGTTGTTAAATTAAGTAATCTTAAATACTGATCAGATGAAAATCATTGGTAATGCTATTTACTGTATTATGTATTTACTAATTTCCTTCTTACTGAATGAGTATCTTGCAGATAAAAGAATGTTGAAGTCAGTTATAACAATACATTTTCCAATTCCTTTTTGGAATTTTTTCCAATTTTACCTCATACATTTTGAGACTTTCTTGGCCTTGTTCATAAAAATATACCTCTTTTCAGAATTAACACCTGTGGCAACATATGTAACATTCTTTCTATTTTATGTCCATTTAGTACTTTCAATTGTTATTTTTAGAGCAAAAACAATGAACATCATTATGGCATTTTATAGTCTCACAATTGTATATACATTTAAAACTAGATTCTATATGTGAGAGGGAAAAACAGCATTTTTGTCTGAGTTTGTTTTCTTTCACAACACAATGACCCTTAGTTACATCCATTTCCCTGAAGATGTTATCCTTCCTTGTGACTGATCCTTACTCACTCTCTTCCTCTTCCTCTGGCCCTCCTACCCCAGCCCTGTGGCATTTTTCTCTTCCATTTATTCATTGACTGACAAATAAGTGGGGACCAAACCTGGGAAATTATGAACAGTGCTGAAATGAACATGGATGTGTAAATATCTTTTGCATGCATAAAATCACTGGAGTGTTCACAAAGGTGTAGTACAGATGGGTCACATGGTGCTTCTCTGCTTTCAATTTCTAAGGAACTTCCTGTGATTTCCATCATGTCTGAAGACATTTACATTCCCAGCAGCAATGTCTAAAGTTTCTAATTTCTGTATACCTTTGTTCATATTTGTTTCTGTTTCTTTATTTGATGACTTCCATTCTGACTGGAATGAAATGGAGTCTTATTCCAATTTTAATATGCACCTCAGCACAGTTAAATACATTGAACCATTTTCATGTGTTTGATTTATCATTTACATTTCTTAGATAACATGTTTTAGTGTTCAATTTATACATGCTAACATCTGCTTAATCACTAATAAATTGCTTTTTCATGGGCGGGGGGTTTCAAGACAGAGTTTCTCTGTGTACCTGTTCTGTAGCACACTCTGTAGACCAGGTTAGCCTTGAGCTCACAAAAATTGGCCTGCCTCTGCCTCCTGAGTGCTGGGATTAAAGACATGTGCCACCACTGCCTGGTGATTTCATTTATTCAAAAGTCTGTCTTTTACCTTTTTCTGTTGTTTGTTTGTTTTTTTTTTTGGTTGGGTGGTTGGTTGGTTTTGTTTGTTTGTTTTTGTTTTTCTAGACAGGGTTTCTTTGTAGCTTTGGAATCTGTCCTGGAACTAGCTCTTGCAAACCAGCCTGGCCTTGATCTCACAGAGATTTGCCTGCCTCTGCCTCTTGAGGAGTGCTGGGATTAAANATGTATGTATGTATATATGTATATATATGTATATATATACATATATTTAAACTTATTCATTTGTTTTATGTCCCCAACTGCAGATAACTTCCCTTCCCTCATTCTCTCCCATCCCCTCTCCCAACTCCTCTCTGTCTCCCCTCCAATCCACTCCTCCTATTTCTATTCAGAAGGGGACAGGCCACCCATGGGTGTTAACAAAGCATGCATATCAAGCTGATGTTGGATTAAGCTCTCCCTCCTCCATATTAAGACTTGACAAGTCTGTCTTTTCTAACAGGAATATTGAATTTTTTGTCATGTCAGCATTATATACCTTTTACTTCACTTATTTTATCTCTTTATTATATTTCTAGGATTCTTATTGGCAATGTATAGAGGATTTTATTTTCATCTACTCTGTCAGCCTCTGCATTAATTAGTGTAGTAAAAAGCTTTCATGTTCAAAGTAATTATTTAAATAGTTGGACTGGTTTCTTTTACACAACTCTTCTTATTTATTACATTTGCCATTTTGTCTTATTAGAGTTCAGTTTTCTCCTGCTTCCTTTAGTCTTCCTTGGGCGTTCTGTGATCCTGTTTTATCTCTTCTACTGAGATAGCAAGTGCAGTTCCTTTTCTCTTTTCCACTGTTGTCTCTAGTGTTTGTGGTACTATTTGTAGTAATCTAAGTTCAGTCTCAAGCAACGTGGTGCTAGTTCATGTATAGTATGGCTTTCCTTATAACAGAGCATATATCCTTTCTTTATTTAGTTTCCATCATTCCCATTCACTTCATATATTCATGAGCTACAATCACCTAGCACAGAATTGGGTTCTTACTATTTGTTAGGTAGTGTTTGATGGCTGGAGGACTATTATTATTTTGAATAACATAACTACGAAAATGAAAATATTTAATGTTTCCAACTGCTGTTCCTTCTTTATAAATTCCACATTTCACAAGTTCCCACACATCTTATCTGTGTTTTCCAACTCTGAAGAAATTTCTTTTAACATGACCCAAAGCAGGTCTACTAGAGGTCAATTTTGATGATTTTTATATTTTTTGTGATATTGCTGTTTCTCTGAGAAAGGTTTCACACCTCCTTCACTTTATAAAAATAATTTCACTAGGTGCAAATTTTTAAACTGCTGTGTGCATGTTGCATGATTTATCATGATGTCTTGACATTTTGCTACATGAGATTAGAATTGGACGTCTGATCCACAAACCTCTATGTTAATAATGTGCAGTCACGAAGAGCTGTCTGTACTAAAACTCAGACACTACTACAGGGCTTGGATATAGTTTAATAGAGCATCAGCGTTTTTCTCAAGGCTCATTCCTTTCAAATCCATCTTCAATGCTGCTGTCAGAACAACTGATCAAATGCTGACATTTAATGTGACTTACTTTTATTTCTTCAATCGCAATCGCTACAAGAACAAAATATTGAGCATGTACCCTCACGTGATCTATTGTCACTTACCTACTCAGCTTCAGTTTTTCTCAGAAATTCAACGCTGTTCCTCTGTAATATTGAATTAGTCAAAACCTTACAATGTGAGGTTCTCAGGTTCCAAGAAAACAAATAAAACATGGATAACAGATAACAGTTTGATTCATATGAGGGGTTCCAGTTTAAAGAATTGAAAATGCTTTAGGAGATGAGAATGATATCTCTAGAAATATGGGCTCCACTCAACAAAATGATCAGACACCACTATTTTTGAATATCTGCTCAAGGATGTTCAAGAATTAGAAGGATGGACTTTTTCTCCCTTTGTGACAACTACGTGCCAGAGAATAGTAAAGAAAAAAGCTTCATAAATTTTAGAGCGTCTGCAACCCACCTTGCCTGTGAAATTCTCAAGGGATCCTCATAGGTATATAAATCAAACATTTGCCATTCATAAATTATTCAAATTTTATTTTAAAACAATTCTTTGGTTTACATATAATTTTACAATTTATTAATGATGAAATAAAAATTTCATAATAATGAGATAGATATTCTTTTTATTTTTACATGGGGAATTGAATCTTGGCAGAACACAGTGCAGGGCATAGACTGTCTTCAACCTGCTTTCAGAGGTGATCAATACTTAGATTTTTATCATCACTGATGCTGAGAACACCACTTGGCATAAATACTCCGTACAAAATTTATGGCCATTACAGAAACTGTTGAAAAATGTCATTCTCATTCCAAGATTCTTTTATAGAACTCAAGTCAGCAAGTCAAACAGTTGTTGTTGAAATCAAAGATTCAAACACAACCCAATGCAAAGGAAGGCTAATTCGATAAATCCTGACAAATTTCTAAACTGGTTATGGATGCGTGACATTCCTACCAAGAGAATGAGAATACACGTTCACTCATAACACTGTCAGTTCTTGATGTGAATGGACTTCTTATATTAGCAATTGCAAGAGATGTATGTTTCAAAATGCTTGGAATAGACTAAAAATCAAAGTATATGTGCATAAAGGACCTCGATGGCATCTTCATTTGAAATAGCCCAAAGTAGGAACCAATCTGAATACCCACCAACAACATTTCTAAATGGATACATGAACTTGAGTCAGGAAAGGAACAAAACATGGACACATACAAATAAATCATGCAGAGTCAAAGAAGTCAAATAAAAAAGGATGTTATTGAGGCTTTATTTATTAAAAAACCCAGTTGCTATAATCACTATTTAATCTATAGTGGCAGTAGTTGTCTGAAAATGTGTCTAAGGAAAAGAAATTAAAGTTGGACATAATGAATAAAAAAGAATTTAATGTATCACAAGTGGTTATGGAAAACTTGGTACAGTAGCAAATACCCAATTTTTGTATATAGCAGATTTTCACAAATTTATTAAGTACATACTTTAAATATTTTCACTGTATTTTAATTATACATCACTGCAAGCTAGCTGAAAGTAGTAACCCTTGAAGAGTTCAGCAGGTTGTCTTAGAATCTAGGAAGACAAAACCCTGGCACCCTTCCTAAAGGAATCACAATCCTAAGCTTTTATATATGTAAAAGAATCAATCAACTCAACTTGAAATCTTTAGGGTATATACCCATCATCAATAGTTTTATATATTACACATACATGTATATATATGGAGACTGAGGGCAGAAATGGATATAAGGCATTAACCATCACCTTTGCTCATCAACCAATCATAGTAAGAAAGGTACATCAACCAACGATAATTGGGCTGCTTTGTTCCTGTTCCCTGCCATTAACGGGTTCTGTATTCAACAATGCACCCTTTAAAAGTTTTGTTTCCTTGCATTTTGTACCTCAAAGCTAATTGACGAAAACATCTTTGTCTAACTCTAAGTTCCTTTCAAAGCTTTGTTTCAGCTGTGTTGCACCCTGAAACCTGTTTAACATTAAAAGAATTTAAACTAGCTGGGCTACTGAGGCTCAATTGTTTGTCCTAATTATCAACCTAAGCCACAGTCCATGTGGCTCCTCAAGAGAAATTCATGTGTTCTAGCTGTGTGGCACTTCCTTGTATATATTTTTATTAATCAAAACTCTACATAAACTAACATTGCCATCATCAATCAGAAAATACAGCTTAGGAAGGAATCATCTTTATACTAATCCACAGGTAAATATGCCCGGCAGAATGGGATCTTTCCATGAGATAAAGACACTGCATTGCAGGCAGTGTGAATCTCTCACACTCATGCACACCGTGCCCCATACCAGAGAAAGATGTAATGGCAAAGTAGAAGCAAAAACATTCTGGGGTCTGTGGTCTAGGAGCCTTACCTATCTGAGATTCACCCATCAGGGAGTTTTCTCCTAATGGGTCGACACATTGAACATCAATTGCCACCTGCTGCTCCTCTTAATTTGAAAAAAAAAATGACATCATAAAATTCACAGGCAAATGGAGAGAACTAGGAAAAAACATCCTGAGTGGGGTAATACAGACCCAGAAAGGATAAATATAAAATATAAAAATATAAAATAAATATAAAATATAAAATTAATTATAAGTCGGTATTAGCCATTAAGTAAATGATAACCAAGATACAAGCTCAAGGCCCAGAGAGGACAGGCAAGAAGCAGACTCTAAAGAGGAAACATGGGTCTCCTTGAGAGGGGGAAATAGAATAGATTTTTGTGGATGACCTGGGTGCAGGTGGGAATGAGAGTGGGGGGGGATCAGGTGGTGAGAGATGGAGGAAGAGCAGGAGGAAAGAGATGGCTAGATATTGGAGGATATTTGGGGGTGGTGTGGAAACCTAGCGCAGTGGAAATGTCCTGGAATCTAAGATGGTGATCCTAATGAGGGATGCTAGTAACGAGGCATATGGAGTCTCACTCACTGGACATTTCTTGTCACCATGCAAGGCTTTCAGTGGAGGGACTGGATAGCATTCAATTGAGTTTTTGGCCAAGGGGGGCTCCCATGGAAATCCTCAAACAATCCTGGGTGGTGCTAAGACAAGAGAAGCTCTTTGCAAAATAACAGTGAGGCCCCATTGCTGAGGACAGCAGCCATACAAATCATTGAACATGACAAAGTCGAGCTGGCAGAGTTCTCTTGCTTTATAAATTATTCTTCATCTTCTACTTCTTCTCAGAACACACACCTACTTTTCTACTTTCTCAATGTGTCAAGCATTATGTGGACTGGGAAGAGAGTAGATATTCATCTCTAATTCTATTCATTTCAATTTTTTAAATTTTTTATTAAAAATTTCCACCTCTTCCCCTCCTCCCATTTCCATCACCCTCCTCCCCCTCCCCCTCCCCCTC
>LOEQ01000679.1:443649-454364 GCA_001685075.1 Bramus lutescens | reverse complement strand
CTCTCCTCAGCTGCCCAAGGAACAAGCTGGGGCCATCTCCTTGGACAACTTGGAACCCCTCTCTTGCCCAACCCTGAAATGGCTCCCTAAATTAAGATATCTACTTTCCTGCTCCCATATCTACCCTTCCTCCATCCCAACCGCCCCATTCCCCCAAGCTCTCCCCATCCTCCTTCTCACTTCTCTCTCCCCATCTCCCCTTGTCCCCACCCCACCCCCACCCCCAAGCTCCCAATTTTTGCCTGGCAATCTTATTCATTTAATTTTTAAGCGATCATGTCACCTGGCTGATAGCTAATCACTTACTGTCACTATCTCCATTGTCTGCTGTGTATTATCCCCCTGAATTTGTATCCCAATTCATTAAGTATATAAACTTCTCTAAATTGATGTAGTAATGGCCATGAGCACCCCAATATCATGTACACAATGTACCTAAGAGCCTGGCCCCACACTTTTCTCAATTCCAGTGACTGATAACACAAAAATCAAACAACTATGGTAATTAGGATTGCCGTTCTTACTGTCCCATGATGCAAAGCATCTAAGTATAATAGAAAACAATGACTTTAATTTAAGTATAAAAACCAGAAATTAGCTAGAGACATGTCTTGGTGGTTAAGAGTGTATACTGATCTTGCAGAGGACCTGAGTTTTGTCTTCCCAGCATATGTGACCAGTGGCTTGCAGCAGGCTTTAATTCCAACTTCAAGGATATTTAACTCCCTCTTCTGGCCTTCCTGGGTACATGCACAGATATAGGCAAAATTTTAAAAATAATTTTATAAAAGAAAATATCAAACATGCCATTGGGAGGAGGTTGAGTAAATGAGGGAATAATATGAAAATATAGAACGAGACTCTAAAAGTGACGGGAAAAAGTTTTATCTTGGAAGATAGAACAGTGACTGTTAATACATTGTTCAATTCAATGAGGACATTACTACCTATGACCAGAACCAGAAATGATGCACTCTGCAATTTGATATTCTGCCAACATCTTATGACTATCTGAAGTGGCCAGAATAGATTTGCTTCTGAATAAAACTCTTTGTGAGACTAATTGTTTATTCACAATTCAAGGAGAGCATGTTTTTTCTACCATGTCTTGAAGCAAACTTCCCCACAGCTTTCTCCTCCTGGAAACCTCAGTTTTTCACATTCTAGCTTCAAAGGTCTCCTGAGGTCTTGTCTTTCTCAATCAATAGGTATAGCCATATTTTTCTAGTGCCATCTTTTCATACCTATTATAGGGGCCTAGCCTTGGAAAGAAATGGTGTGGCCAGCAGCTACTGCTGTTTAGTTCTCAGTTCACTTTGTCCTTCCTGTAATGTACAGGTCATTTAGAAGTCTGACCAGGATGTCCAAAATCTGTTTCTACATGTGACCACCTTTCACTAGAAATAATTTTATGTAGTCTTGAGTAGATAAGTATATGAAATGGGTATACCAGTCAAATCCTTACTGATAATAAATCATAGATAAATTTATTTTAAAGTCTTCAATATAGATATAACAAAATATATGTATATGTGATATATATTATAACTTTGAAAACCAATTTGTACAGAATAATTTGAGACAGAACAATAACAACTGTGAGTAATAATTTTGTTACTTAAACCAAATTTGGCTACATTTTTTAACAATACAAGAAATAGAACATTTTACACATTTTTCAGAGTTGATCAATGTTTTGATTTGATTTATGTAACTTGGTTGTACACAACAGATGAGGTATATTCACGGCTATTTCAGAAGTTTCAGGAAATACTGTCCTTATCCAAAGCAAATATTCATTTAAAGGCTTTTATTTTTAATGAAACCCAAGCCAGCAAATCAAGTACTAGTTTTTAAAGTGGAGTCAGTCTGAAAATAGAATTCAAAGATGTGTTAATGTGTTCAGGTTTAGGACTAGTGATAGTAAGAACTGTGGAAAGCCTTCATTTTCCATAACCCCATGTGTCTGCAGGGCGGAAAACTTAGTGTGGAGCGTAAAAACATTGCTATTTAAGGCAAATAGTAGTCTTTCCTCTGAGTCGAGGTATTTCTGTCAGAGTTCCTTGATGCTGTACAGTGTGATGGTGTGAGTCTCACTAGGTGAGTCTGTTGTGCATTTAGAACCTAGGCACAGTGAAGTCACCTAACACAACACAGGCTAACACTGCCAGACACACCTCACTGAACACTTGGTTTTGAGCTAATGTTTGATCATCACTGTGCATTCAAAAAGCTTTCATTATTGAAAAATTTTCCACAAAGCTTTATGAGGTCAGGACCCACAATTTAACAAGCTGGAGGGAGGGACACCAACTAACTAGAAAGGAGGAAGGGGAATGGTTACACACACACTGTTTGAAACTCTTTGCTTTTATGCCCATGGAAAACATTCCAGCTCCTCCACACACCCAAAGGAATGGCAATCTTTCAAAAAGTTGCTGCTTCTTGGTGTTCACCATGGAAAGCTTAATGAACATGCCAATTATAAAGCTATAACCACCAGACCTAACAAAGAATTCTGTGAGTCAGCACACAAGGACTGCAAGATAGCTCCATGGTAAAGGAGTTTGCTTTCGAACTTCACCGTCTGACTTCAGTCTCTAGGACCTTACTGTAACAGAGGAAATCTTCCCTCCCTCTCTCTCTCTCACACACACACCATAGCACAGATATACATACATACAAATAGTATAGAAATATAAATTAAGAAAACTAAACACAAGAGAATATGATATCAGATGATTCTAACTTAAACCTTGGAATGAAAATAGAAACTATGTCCTTCAGTATAAAATTAATATAAGCAAATATTATGTTTTAAAAGATCTTAACTGTATTTATTTGCATGCACATAAATTTGTATTTAATAATGACTAAGGTATAATTTTCCAAAACGCTAGCACAAATTATGAAGGAAGTTATATGATAGCAAATGACAATGGCATGGTGACATTAATTCCAGTGCCAGGGGGCAGAGGTGCACAAATCTCTGTGAGTTTGAGGCCAACCCAGTCCACAAAGAGAGTTCCAGGCTAGCCAAGGTTTTGAGTGAGAAACTGTCTCACAAACAAACAAAATCAAGTGCATAAAATATTAAAAATAATGAGCTCAATGAGAATACAAAATCTAGACTTGTCTGAGGCTCTAAGCTACACAGCCCAGTCATCTCAATGTAAAGAAGAAAACTGTCCCAAAAGTAATGAGACATGTTCATTGTGACATAGTCCAAAGCACGATGTGGAAAAAGAAATCTTGAACTCCACAGTGAGGATTTTTTTTGTTTCTGTATATATGATTAGTATACCTGACACCTGTTTTTATTTAGACTAAATGTTTACATATTTTCAGCGATGGGGAACAAAAGAATGATACATTATGGCACATAAAAATTGTGAAAAGTTCAGATGTCAGTTTCTATATGGAAGTTTAATTTCAGAGTTGCCATGTTTTCTCACGTGAGTGAAGACTACAGGTGGTTTTACAGAAGAGATGGCATTGCCCATCATACTGAAAAGATGCAATCCTGTAGGCGAAGGCCACTCATTGGTTTCCCGCCTGCCAGACCCAAAAATAATCATACTGAAACTATATTAATTGCAATATTGTTTGACCAATAGCTTAAGTATATTTCTAGCTAGCTCTTACATCTTAAATTAACCCATTTCTATTATTTTGTATTTTACCACAAGGTTCATGGCTTTCTTGCAAGGTTCTGATGTGTCTGTCTCCTGCAGTGGCTACATGGCTTCTCCCTGACTATGCCTATGTTTTCCTCCTCTATCAGCTTGGAACTTCTGCCTTGCCCAGTTCTTCACTGCAATAGACCCACAGCAGCTACTTTATTAACCAATGGTATTGACAGCATATGGTGGAGAATCCCATATCACAATCCTTCCTTTAAAAGTAAAAAATGGACCCTTATTCTTTAGGAAAAAAAGCAAATGGTGGATTATGCCAGTGCAGTGGGAAGGCCCAGAGGACCTAGGGATTCAGAATTAGGAGGCAGATTCTGTGGAGGATTTGGCTGCAGTCTTAAGGGCCAGGTTCATGGTCGAGGTCCTAGCTGTGGTTGAGGCCTTGGGGCTCGCAGAGGTAAAACTGCAGACAAGGAGTAAATCCCTACCACCAAGCTGCACTGCCTGGGTAAGGACGTGAAGATCAAGTCCCTGGAGCAGATCTACCTGTTCCCCTGCCCATTAAGAAACCAGAGATTATTGGCTTTTTCCTGTGTTCATTCCTAAAAGATGAGGGTCTAAAGATACTGTCAGTGCAGAATCAGACTCAGGTTGGCCTGTGGACAAAGTTCAAGGCTTTTTATCACTTTGGGAACTACATGGTTATGTTGGTCTTGGTGTGAAGGGCTCCAGGGAGGTAGTGACTGCTATCCAGGAGTCATTATCTTAGCCAAGCTTTCCATTGTCCTTGTGCAGAGAAGCTGCTGGGGGAACAAGACTGGAAAGTCTCACACTGTTCCATTCAAAATGATAGGCCACTGTGGCTCTGGCGTGGGAGATCCTTCTGTCTATGTGTTGCTTTTATTGATTAATGAATAAAGAACTGCTTTGAGCCTAGGGCAAGGGCAGAACAAAATTGGTGGTAAAAGCTAGGCAGTATGCTGGGAGAAAGAAAGCAAAGTTGTAAAGAAGCCATGGAGCTGCTGCCAGAGACAGACACTGGGAACTTTACCAGGTAAGCCACAGCCATGTGGAAAGACACAGATAAATGAAGATGGGTTAAATTTATATGTAAGAGTTAGCCAATAAGAAGCTAGAGCTAATGGACCAAGCAATAATTTAATTAATACAGTTTCTGTGTGATTATTTTGGGGCTAAGCAGCCAGGAACTNTAAATTTATATGTAAGAGTTAGCCAATAAGAAGCTAGAGCTAATGGACCAAGCAATAATTTAATTAATACAGTTTCTGTGTGATTATTTTGGGGCTAAGCAGCCAGGAACTAACTAGCAGCCTCTGTACTACAAATTGGCACACATGTGGTCAACTAACTACAAATTGGAGATTTGCACACCAGCATGGGTGACTACATCCACATAAAAACCTGAAGAACTTAAAAATTAATTCTAGAAACAAAAAAATAAATTTAAGCATGGTTTGCTAGCAATATTTTCTTGGATGGGCACTGTTTGCTAGAAGCAAGCAAAGGCATGGCTCCTTTAAGAGAGGTTTTCCTGATTCAGTCATAGCAGAAAAAAAAAGCCACACCATTTCAAAACACAGATTCCTGGCACCATGCTGCCAACACAAACTCTGTCTGTGGAGCATTTCAATGGCATTTTGTGGGTCCAAGTGTTTGTGAAAGCATGCAGAGTCCCACCAACATACACAAAGATATTCCAGGATGCACAGTGAGCTGCAGGGCATATTTAGCTATTACTCAGATAAAAAGGGCTTATGTTCTGCATGCTAATTCTCAGAGTTAAAATGTTGAGTATGGCTCCTACCTGGCAGCCCCAAAGCTGGCAGTAATGGTACCTCCACCATTTTGAAAATGTAGAGAGGCAGAGCCAACATCCAGAGCAGTTGCAACCAAGCTGCTTACCATTTTTAAAGCTCTTCAACACAATAGAGAATTACAAGTAATGCAATAAGGACAGATTCAGACATAAAAGAACTCTAAATGGATCACAGTGTTGAATAAATGTACATAGGCTTGGGAGACAGAAGAAAAAGAGTACAGCAGAGTAAGAGAGAAGCCATGGAGCCACCGTAGACAGTCACTGGAAACTTTACCCAGTAAGCCACAGTCACGTGGAGATACACAGATTAATGGATAGGGGTTAAATTAATATGTAAGATTTAGCCAATTAGAAGCTAGAGCTAGAGGGCCAAGCAGTGATTTGATTAATACAGTTTCTGTGTGATTATTTCAGGCTAAGCAGCCAGGAACTAACTAGCAGCCTCCCTACTACAAATTGGCACCCACGTGGCCAACTAAGTATATGGCTCTATGTCGGTACATATCATCTCTGCCACCAGAGGCATTGACATTGTCTCTGCTCCTGTGCCCAAGAAGCTACTGATGATGGGCAGTTTAGGGATTGCACTGCCACCCTGGGCAACTTTGTCAAGGCCAGATTTGATGACACCTTAAGACATCCTGACCTCTGGAAATAGACTGTTCACTAAGTCTCCTTATCAGGAATTCACTGATCATCTTTTGAAAACACACACCAGTGTTTCTATTCAGAGGACCCAGGTTCTAGCTCTGGCTATCACATAAGGGTTTTTATACAAGAAAAAATGAATTAAGACTGTTAAAATGAAAGAAAAGGGAAGAATGAAAGTGGGACATGAGAAATTAATTTATAAAACAAATTCAAAAGTTAGCTTTCAACACCTTCTTCCTCTCAAAAAAATGCACACATTATGGGTCATCAAACTACAAGCTTTAAAAGCCAGACTGAGAATGTTGCTAATCCATTTATTCCCCACCTGCTTTGGTCTTGACTTGCTCTCTGTTTAGGCAAGTTGAATTTGACTATATTACACTTGCAGGTGAGCTTAAGCAAAAGAGAATTTACTAAGGCTCCTGCTGAACTCAGGAAAATTCAGATTCACATCACTGCAAAGGCCTCCGACTGGCAGGCGCTGAAGTGTACTGCTCCATTTTCTTTTAGCTCTTGCTACTTTAGAGGTAAAAGTACAATCACTTTCTTCCTGGTGCTACATCATGTTTGACACCGTTCTTGACACAGTAAACTCCTTACGAGTGTTTCTTCTGCTAAAATCAAGAGCATATCTTCCTTCATTCTCACTCTGTGTTATTTCAAAACTTGACTTTGGACCAGGTCCCACATAGACACTGTTGTTTGAACTCAGCTTTCAATACTTGCTAGATGGCACAGCTAGGATTGTTTAAAGAATTATCCAGGTGCTTGTTGACAAGAATGCTCTAAAACATATTCATTTCCAAAGTCTAAATTTAAGTTAATGGCATGTATGGAAGTCTGTGAGTCACCTTCTCCGAGATCAAGAATTTAATCTGCTCGAATCTTCCATCATCTGACAGATGTCAGTCTGGGAATGAGAAGCCCTCTCTGGGTCGGGTAGGGGTGTTGCTATTTCCAGGGACATTTCCTTTGGAAGAAGTAGTGTTTAAGAGACCACATCCGAGATCAGCTTTTCTTTATTTCTATATATCACTTTTTTTTCTCTGTAGTGAGACTTAAAATCCTTCAAGGAATTAAAAAGCTTTCACATCCATGGTTCTTCCTAAAATAACTCATTTATGGAGGCTCAAAGTCACTTATAACACGATCATGCCTAAAAGCCCACATAAAAATATCTCAACAGCCGTACAATTATTTGTGACAATAATATGTAAAACAAACAGCCATGAAAAATCCCTGCCTGTTTTTCCTAAGTAAAAGGCAAGTTGTGTATATGAGTACATTTGATATTGTGTGCCTGTAAATGTGAGTGTATGAGTAATGTATCTATTTTTTTATTCACAGGAGTATGTTATGAGGTTGAGTGTATATATATGAGTATGTATGTATATGTGGTAACATGTGTCTATGAATATATGTATGTATGTCTATATGTGGTAATGTATGTGTGTGTGTATTTATTAAAGTGTATGCATGTGAGTTTGAGTGTGTCTGTGCTTGAGTATTTTCTGAAGAGCTGGGGATCATCAGATTCCTCTATTACGGCTCAGTTGGAGAGATTTTGACTTTAATATTTCATATCTTGCTATTAAAACTTACTAATGTGGAGTGTGTAATTTTAGACAAAAACAGGGATTCTAGAAGTAATTCCAAAATAAAGCCAAGAAATAATTTACATGTTAATTACTACATTTTCTCAAGTGTAAGAATGAAAATCAGTAAGAAACTCCAGTTAAGGTTCATCTCAGGATTCCTCCAATCTGAAAAGTCTTAGATTTGGAATCCCTAAAATCTACTTTTTAAAAATCCAGCTTTTGAAACCAGAGTTTATGCTTAGCAATAGGATGCATTTCCGAGGCACAAGGTCCTAAGTCAACAATTCTTAACACTCAAAATGAAAGAATTAACTAAAATAAATGAGTATTATAGATGCCAGTAAGAGTATTCAAGACAATGTAATGGCTTATAATTCAACATGACAAGCATCAATGAATAAAACAGCTATTGTTTTACTTCTGCAAAATTGAAGATAATCACAATTGAGAAGTTATCATCTACAGGATAAACAATTTCCAATTTCACATGTTAAAACATTAATATAAATATCTTAAATAGTTCAAGTACCATTTCTACCAACTAGGATTAAAACTATGCTTTGAGTTAAGAGGAAAATACTATTTTGAAATATTATATATTTATCCTCACTTAAATTTATTTTTTAAAATAATTTATCAACTGGCAGGTGGTGCAAGTCTAATCCCATCACTAGGGAGGTAGAAGCAAGTGAATCTCTCTGAGCTCGAGGCCAGCCTTGTCTGCAAGAGCTATTTCCAGGACAGGCCCCAAAGCTACAGAGAAACTCTGTCTCAAAAAACCAAACCAAAACAAAACAAAACATATTTATCAAGGAAAAGAACATGCTTTTCAAATGTGATGATCTGAGTTCGATTCCCAGTACCCACATAAAAATTAAAAAGGCCAGGTGCAGTTGCTGGTATGCTCCAAACCCAACACTGGAAGCAGAGACAAACAGATTCCCAAGGCCTTACCTGCCAACCCACACACCTAAATAGCAAGCTTCTGGTTCAAGGATAGATCCTGTCTCAAGGAACTACAGGAGGAAGAGATCGAGAAAGAGGACCATTGTCTGAGCACCTACAGGCACACATACCTGCATGTACCACATGTACACAAAACACAAAGAAACAAGGAAGCAAATGAAGCTAAAGAATTGTATAGGTGGTGACGTATCTTATACTAATTTACTTGAGAAGCATAAAATGTGATCACACACAATGTCACAGGGTTTTAGAAATAGAATGGACTAACCTAAATAATAAGCTTGATTTTCTTTAGACTGAGCACTGACGTGTGACAATGGTGGCGATCATGTGTCTATTCCATAGCATCACTCAAATGTATCCATCTTCATCTGACATATAAATAGCCAAGTATAGCATTATTCTTCCTAAGAGAAACTGAGTGTACGAAAGTTCGACATATGGGGAAATGATAACATGCCCACGAAAGTCAAGAAGAAGCGCTTATGCTATGACATTAAATTCTAGATCTAAACTTCTTCTGGGAATAGTTATTTACACTGCTGGGAAATTTCATATCACAGGACCGAGGCTATTGAGTACTTTCCTCTTATTCCCATCGTAAACACACACACACACACAACAAACACTTGTCTAAATACAAAAATTCTAGCCTTGACTTCTCATATCTCTGTGTTTAAAGTGTCTACAAACTGCTGCTACCTGTAATGAAATATATGTGTGAGTGTGTGTGTGTGTGTGTGTGTGTGTGTAACCGATTTTCTTAATAAGAAGGAATCAGATAAAGAAAGTTTGCGTGAATTGAGAGTGGTTCAAATATATAATTTTACTAAATCCAACCATATTTTAATAACGAGCTAACTTAAGTTATTTTAAACATCCAGGGTTTATTTTTTATGTATTTCTCTTAATGTTAATATACCTAAGCTATGCTAATGGTCACACAAATTCTGCCATTATTGTGTAATTCAGGACTTATAATTGACCATTTTCCACCCTTATTCTCTTTCTCCTTCTATAATATAACTACTTATAGAAAAAGACCATTATTAATATAGCTCATTTACCATAGTGCATCCCATTGCATGTCAATAAAACACTCATTATATGATTTGAAAGGATGGCTTAGTGGATGAGAGCACAGCTTTTAACAAAAGACTCCAGTTTGAGTCCTAGAGCCCATGTTGGACAGCTCACATCAGCCTGTAACTCCAACTCCGGGGGATCTGATGTCCTTTTCTGTCCTTCTTCAGCACTGTACTCATGAACAAACCCACACAGAAATACACATATACACATAATTAAAAGCTCGACATATATGGCTGGGTACAATGGTGCACACTCTAGTCCTACTCATAAGGCAGAGCAAATAGATCTCTATGTGTTGCCAGCCAGCCATGACTACATCCTGAGAAGCTTTGTAAAAATTAATTAATTAATTAATTAATGTTGAAATGTATTACATATACAGTATTGTGCAAACCATCAACAAATGTGGATGCTTTGTCTATCATATATTTAACAATTTAATATGCTATTAGAAATTAAGAACTTAAGTTCTCCCCTTCCAAAATATGCTTGCCCCCCACAAATATTTGAAGAAATTCAAACTATGACACTAAATTTTGCAGATCATTATTTTCAATCAAAGTCAGTCAAAATCTCTAGTCACGTGTAAGGAAAAGAATATCATGACTGCAAAATCTTGAATTGCAGCCATGGTGATATTGTGTATATATGAATTGAATAAAGACATCAAATTTGTTCTCCTATCAGTAGGTATATCAACTGCCTATATCTTCCACCCAGGTGACAAATGAAAGCAATAGCAACTGACCTCTTTTTTCTCCCACATTTAAACTCTTACTCATGCAAAGGTAGTCTTGCAATGAATATCTTCTCCTAGAGTAGCAAACTTTTACATCCTCCCAATCACACAAATTGTAACATGAGCGGGGCCTGCTTGTTGGAGTTTCTGTCCTGCCCAGTTCCCCACAGCTGTTTAGCCCCAAAGAAAATCACACA
>LOEQ01000679.1:405958-442741 GCA_001685075.1 Bramus lutescens | reverse complement strand
AGAGACATACATGGATCTAATGTACATGGGAAGTAGAAAAAGAAAAGATCTCCTGAGTAAATTGAGAGCATGGGGACCATGGAGAGGTTGGGGGTAGGGAAGAGAAGGGAGTGGAGAAAAATATATAACTCAATAAAAACAATTTTTTAAAAACAGAATAAAATAAAACCAAATCAAACTATCAACAAAAAATGAATTTTTACTCCCTGTTGGTTATTTATTTTTTTTACATTTGCTTTATTTTATGTATGAGGGTGTATGCATGCATGAGTAACATATGCATACCTAGAGCCCACAGAGACCAGAAGAGGATAATATTAGGTCCCATGGAACTGGAGTTAATGATGATTTTGTGCCTCCATGTGGGTGCTGAAAACAAAACCCAGGTTCTCTGTAAGAGCAATGGGTGCCTTTACCCTCTGAACCATGTCTCTAGACTCAATGGTCCAGTTATTTTTCTTAACATAGTATTCAAGGAGAAACATGTGAAGTTCCTGGGAGTCGGTATTCTATTTCAGTAGCATAGATATGAGAAAATTGTCGCCCACAGAATTACAATTTTTTTCAATTATTTTGTGTTTCTTAAGATTTATCTTAAATTACTGCCTGGTTCTCCAGGCAGATGGCAGAACTTGATTGAGTGTGATAAAATGCAAAGATTTGGATTCTAAACCAATTGGTATGTGGTAGCATTGACATTTTAACCACTTACATTAGCTTGGACAGTGTAGTTCAACTCTGCCTTCTAGTGTTATTTTGATTCTCTTTCATCAAATAAATGTGATCTTTATGTTAGGCAGTTACTGTGAGATGCAAAGATGTAGAAAGTGGATGGCAGACAGCAACTCCTTATGGAAATAAACTCCTTCTCTTCTCTGAACCCCTGCCTAAGGCCAGGTCTCATTTCAAGAGGTCATTCATCACTGGGGTGTCTTGCAGAACTGGACCCCAGTTCCTCCACCAGTGGCAGAGCCCAAGAGGATGTGGACTCACAAGGAAGGACAGAAAACCAGCAAGATGGAAGTGTTCATGGTGAGACTCTTCGCAAGAGGAGAATCTAGAGAGGAGCTTCAAGACATCTACTAAAGGAAAGAGTTGTGTCACAACACTTTGAAATCTAGAAATTCCGGGCAACCCAATGAAATGACGTCTGGGGAGTTGAATGGTTCTTTTAAGAAATAACAGCACAACCATTGAAATATTGGTGAGTTGCAAACCAGCTAGATGCACAGTAGTGTTAAGACCTGGTTTGCTAAGTCCTAAAGACAGAATGGCAGGGAACCAAGGAAGAAAGGATACAAGGGAGATAGTGAAAGAAAATATATCAGTCAAAGCTGAAAGAAAATACTGCCTTATCATCTGTCCTACCGAAAACAGGTATACTTAGAATTTAAGTATACTTTTTATAGCATGTAAATTTCAGGGAGTGTGGGTATGTATGCATAAATGCACTTTGGGGTTATATTGTGGTCATACACACAATAGGCATGTACTCTAAACTGAGCTACATCCCTGCTTCATAAATCAGCTTTTCAAGAAGTCTGATAAATGTCAGTAATTAGTTAAAATATAATTTTATAATCGATGTCATTAGCCTATATATAAAATGCCTATTCATCTAAGACAAGGACATATGAGCTGACAAAGAACGCCTTCTGTCATTTGTACTTAATTATATAAAAAGTTTCCTCAATAGATAAATTGAATGTTGAACACCTACAGATGTGTCCTTTGTTTTTAAAAGAACATTTAAAGACAACCTAGACTGATCTGGACATACTTGTCAGTAACCAGAGACTTCTTCACTTTTTAAATTAAAAGTATATAAAATAAAAAAGGTATATATTTTG
Organism: Bramus lutescens; assembly: GCA_001685075.1. NCBI lineage: Eukaryota > Metazoa > Chordata > Mammalia > Rodentia > Cricetidae > Bramus > Bramus lutescens. Next base: position 440,891 of record LOEQ01000679.1, on the reverse strand, counting down.
TTCAGATTGACCTGAAATCATGATTCCCTAAATACTAGTGAATTCTGTTTTGGAATAATAGTGTGGTTCCACTAGTGAGCATGTTCTCTTCTGCAAACAGTTCAACTTTAAATGGCATTAGAGAATGACCTAATGCTTCCTACACAGCCAGACAATGGGTGAAGTCTTCTCCAACCATAAACACAACTAGGCCCACAGTGTCTTTGGGATAGGATTATGAAACTTTGCTCGAATGTCTTTCTTTCTTTTTAAGAAAACACAGAAAGCCTATACAGATTTTTTCCAGTGTTGTACCTTAATTGCAAATAGTTTGCTGCTTGTCCATTATGCCTTCAGATTTGTTTGAGTTAAATCTTAATCTGGTGCCCAGCCTAGATCTTAGTAAAATATCTAGAGAATTTCTTTCTGAAGAATTGTATTTTTTACCTGCTGGCAAGGTTTCTACCAGCTAGAGGAAGGACCCAGACTTTCAACCTGTCAATGCTCTTAGAAAAATTTAAATATACAAAAGTGATTAAGTCATCCTTTACAAAATCGTCAAATTTTGAAAAGTGAGACTTCTGCTTAATAGTGTGTGCTTATCATGGGTGAGGCCTTGGATTAAATTCCCAATGTTGACAACAGAAAAAAAAATAGGAACTTTTTATTGTAAGAAAGCAGTTCTCTGAGGTGACTTACTAATGCCAATTTTAGTAACCACAAATGTCATGTTTTTGATAACTTCTCTTTGAAAAATATGAGGGTAAGTGCAGGTACAGTCTAAACTTTACAAAACAAACAAAAGAGGATAAATATTCGGAAATGAGGAAGGACAAAGGAAAATGGTCATGAAAGAAGATTCAAAGCTATTGTTTCCTGCTTTAAATTCCCCAACAGTCTTTTCATTTTCGGTAATGGATATGTAAATTCAAATTTGGGGCAAGGTACTGAAGTAGCAGAAACTTTTTAAAAGAGTTTGATTGTTTTACTTTATATGTGTGAGTGTTTTGTCTGCATGTCTGTCTTATGAACGTTTTGTCTGCATGTCTGTCTTATGAGCGTTTAGTCTACATGTCTGTCTTATGAGCATTTTGTCTGCATGTCTGTCTTGTGAGTGTTTTGTCTGCATGTCTGTCTTGCATCAGGTGTATTCCTGGTGGCCTTGGAGGTCAGAAGAGGGCTTCAGATCCCCTGGCACTGAAATTATAGGCAATTGTGAAACATCATGTGGGTGTTGGGAACCAAACCTGGGTCCTCTGCTAGAGCAGCCAGTGCTCTTAGCTGCTGAGCTATCTCTGCAGCTCCCAGAAGAACTATTTGGCCTTCCAAACACCCAACATGTGCTATTCCCTTGAGACAATGATTATATACATTGGGCCTTCTTTTTAATTTCATCTGCCACTAGTGTAATATGAATTTGGTGTGACTAGTTACTGCATGAACACATTTAGAAAAATCATTTGTTTTAATTTGTTTTGAATGGAGAGATTCAGTAACCTAAAACTTTTTCCCTTTTCTCCTTTTTAAAACTATATTGAATCACTCTATCGTTGTGGTTTTTACCCACTATGCAGAAACATTAAAAAAATATTTAGCATGAAATGGATCCTAATGCTCTCAACAATTACTCTGGGCACAAAATCCAATAAACTGAAGCTACATCATTTTATTCCAATGCCACTGAAAATGAAATGCTCCCATGGCTAAGTTGTGGGCACTAAAATTTAGTGCCTCCTTAGTTCTATCTTAAATGTCATCTGCACTGCCTGCCCTGTAAAGTGTGGGACAGCTCTTCATTTCGTCTCCTCTGCCCTGGGGCAACTGTTGTTTAGGACTTTCAATTCATCACACTCATTTATTTAAAGTTTGGAGGTTTATTATATAGCAGAAGATCAAACCACATAACCACAATGACACTAATTCAATGGCTCCCTAAATTGCTAGCTTAGCCAAAGAAGCAATGTCCAACAAACAACATTCAAATGTCTTCATGACCTTTCTTTAAAAAGAAAACACTATTTGCATACATGTTTTAATGGTAGAGCATATCCAAAATATCCAGAGAAATAAGAAATGTTCTACTCTTTTCAACAAATTCTTTTTTCTTGTTTTTTTTAATTCATTTTTATTTATTTTTTTCTTGTAAATTGTCATGGCTATTCAGAACTTTAAAGAGATCTTTAAAAATCACTTTATTGATTACAGAGTAGAATTTTGACTGCTAAAAACAAAACAACTTCTGTAAGTTTCATAGACATGTTACTACTTTATAAAATGAATAAAATAGAATATAAAAAAACTCTACCAGAGCAGCACCTGAGGTGTAACACTAGCTGCTTGTTCCCCTCATGAGCTTCTTCACTAGCAGACACTATGTGGTCTCTATGATTTTGATGAAGAGGAAATCTAAGAAAATTCTGAGCTCTCTGCCCCTGAGTTCCAAATTTGTTTTAGATTTGCGATGCTGGGAAGGGGTGTCCCAGAGAGCAGACTTTCTGATTTGAGAAAATACTGAAAGTTTACAGAAAATACTTACTCAATGAAACAACATCTGATAAGTTCAAAATGTAAGTGCTGTTTAGTTTTGGCCCCGTTTTTTTATGTTGTTGTTATTTAAGATAGGGTTTTTTCTCTGTAGCCCTGACTGTCGTGGAACTTGCTTTGTAGACCACGCTGACCTCAAACTCACAGAGCTCCACCTGCCTCTGCCTCCTGAGGGCTGGAATCAAAGGCCTGGCTAATTTTGTCCTCATTTGATGCCAATAAGGCAGTAGATAGGACAGATATTAATTACCCTTAATTCAATGCAATCCTAAATAGATTTTGCATTGGAAAGTTTAGAGTTGGAAAGGACATAAAATGTTTTATCCTAATGATTCCCTGCAGTTTTTATAAATAAATCTAACATTGAAGTCTGGAAACATTTACTGCCTATGTTTGAAAATACTCTATGATTTTATTAACAATAATTTTATTGAAAAGCAAGAGTCAACCCAGTTAGCATACTTAAGCTCATGAGCAACTTTTTACAAGAAATTGTTAATTTCCCCTACTCAAATTCTATTTTCTTTTACTGAGAATATTTTAATTGAGATCAGCGACTTGCCATACAATGTTATAATTGAAAGTTGATTAATAATTTTTACCAGTCGTTATGCTTGTGTGTGGTACTTTTTACATCAATGCAGCAAATAACCTGACAAACGGTACTTAAGGGAGAAAGAATTTATGTTGGCCTAAAGTTCACAGACATCATCCTTAACGGGGAGAAGTCACAGTGGCAGCAGGTTTAGGCAGCTGGCCACGTTCTGTCAGCAGACAGACAGACAGCAGTATGATGAATGCTAACACTTAGTACATTCTTTACTGTATTAAGTTTACTGAAATGGTGATTCCCCCAGTAAAAGTGGGACATCCCTAATCTATATAATTAAATCTAATCTAGATAAACTCTCAAAAGCGTGCCTAGAAGCTTGCATGCAAACAAATCAAGTTTCCCTGCATCTGTTATTCCAAGTATTCTAGTGTTAATTGTTGTTGCTGTTGTTTTGTTGAGACAAGTTCTTTATACATACTCCTGACTGTCCTGGAACTCACTTTGTAGATCAGGATGATCGCAAGCTCATAGAAGATCCACCTGCCTCTGCCTCGCTAGTGCTGGGATTAAAGAAATGCACCTCTGCACCTGCTTTACAAGTATTTTAATAAGATGATATTGTTGAGGGTGGGCAGACAGCTACCTCAATAAACAGACTGTAAATTCAAACTTGAGGTCTAGAGATCTGCTCCTCAGAATCCACATGAAAAGCCCTTTATGGTGACAATGTCTATAACCCTGGTGATGAGACGGAAAGGACGGGGATTCCCAGAGCTTGGTAGGCAGCTAGTTTTGTTAAAGAAATGAGCTCCAGGTTTGGTGGGAAAGTGTGTCTCAACAAAATAAAGTGGTAAGTAAAGGAAGGCATGTAATATCAATTTCTGGACTCTATATGTAAAGCATACACGCAGCTATGAACACCTAAATATCCGTGTACCACACACACGCACACACACACACATGCACACACGCACACACAATGTTATCATTCAGTTTCAGTTAATATTTTTGAATCCTTATTGATATTTTTTGTGTGAGCTGCATGCCTTGCCTTGCTTGTGCAGGCAGGTCAGAGGACAACGTTGTAAAATCAACTCTCTTTTCTTTTTCCCCTGTGTGCATTCCACAATCAAGCCAGGATCCCCTGGCTTGCACTAGAACTTGCCTGTTCTGATGAGCCATTTCACAGACTCAATAATGTCACAGTTTATTCCTGTCTAGTTATATTTTTCTCCGTTTTACTTGATATCAGTTACTCTCTAGAAAGTTCACTTACTGGAAGTCAGATTACAGAAAAAAAAAATCCAGGCATGGTGACTTTTTTCTATAATTCTAGAATTTGAGAGACTGAGACCATCTGCTGCAAATGGAAGGCCAGTTTGGGCTGCAGAGTGATTCCCATAGCAGCCTGAACTGGAGACTGACACCTTGTACCAAAGAAGCAAACAAAAGCTGGATATTTCCTGGTTGAGCCAAGAGTGCAATCCCATCTACCCTGGAGGCTGTGAGAACAAGGTGAAAGTTCAAGGCCAGTGTGGGCTGCAAATTTAAAGTAGCATTCTCTCTCAAATTGAAACAAGTTAAAAAACAATGCCTGGGGAGTGGAATGCAATTTCACAAAAGGACAGGAGAAACTTGCTTTGAAGTTGGTGCAATCTGCATTTCAGTAATGTTCCCTTATGGAACAACACATAAACCTTTTAAAGCCAAAGAGAGAGAAATGCGACAGAAGAGATCACTGTGCAGGAGCCTTGAATGCAGAATTCCATAGCAACCAATATGCTAACAGGTAATGTTTTCTGTATCACTGCACTTTATTTATATTAAAAAGCACTGAGTGAATGAATTTTATCCCTTCCGCATAACTGGTGTGAAACAAAAGTTTTGATTGAACTGAATAAAACATAAGAAGGTATTTGGCAGCCAGGCATGATGCTACATTTCTGGAATCTCAAGACTCAGGAGACTGAGGCAGGAAAATTACCTTGAGTTTGAGACCAACCTCAAGTATACAGAAAAACCCAGGACTACAGAATAAGGCCCTATCTCATAAAAAAATAATCATTTTTAAAACGGGAGGCAGAACTTCTCTAAATCTATAATTTTCAAATTTTTGCATTGTATATTAATTATGTTAGTTACTGATTACACAAGGACATTTTCATATGAGCATATATTAGATATGGACAATTTTCTCCCATACACCAATCCTGCCCTACATTCCAACTAAATGTTTTTGTCCCCTTACATTTTTTTCTCTTTCCTTCCATGTATCTGTGCATAGGCTACATAAAATAAACAATGATAGATAACATTTTTATTTTTCTGAGACTAGTTTAGTTTAATTAATTGTCTTACAACTGATATAACTGCATTCTTCTATATGGTTGAAAAAATTTCTTTATGTGAAATTTGCCACATTTTCTTAAACTGTTGTTCTGTTGTTGGAACAGCAACCTAGGTTGTTTCCATGACTTAGCCATTGTGAATAATGCTGCAACAAACATTTCTGAGCAGATAGTTCTGTGATTTGGTGACTTGGAGACTTTTGGGTCAACATCCAGAAGAGTCATATGGTATATCCATTCCCAGTTTTTTGTTTAACTTCCATATTGAATTCTATTCTGTTTGGGTTTGGTACTTTTATTTTGTTTTGGGATTTTTGTTGTTGTTGTTCTTCTTCATTTATTTGTATGTTTGTTTGGTTCTTGAGACAGGGTTTCTCTGTAGCTTTGGAGCTTATTATTAACTAGCTCCTACAACTTAAATTAACTCATTTCTATTATTCTATATTTTGGCCTGTGGCTAGTGGCTTGTTACCTCACATCTTACTTCTCTGGTGGCTGTAGGCATCTCTCTATCCCTATAAGTCTACATTCTTTCTCCCTATATTCAGCTTGGTTTTCCCACCTGGTATATTCTGCCATGTCATATGTCAAAGCAGTTGCTTTATAAACCAATGGTAATAAAACATATTCACAGCACAAAGAAGGGCATCCCACATCATCTCCCCTTTTCTTTCTAACTAAAAAGGAAGGTTTTAACTTTAACATTGTGAAATTACATATAACAAAATAGGTATCAAGGAAGAATTGCAGTTATAAAATTTAGTCTATTTGTATTTAGCAAAATTAAAGAAAATACTCTATCATCTATTATATCTTTGTGAGTCTAAAATTTTATATCTAATTTATCATTTTTCATAAGGAGAACTATAATTAAAGCTATCTGGCCTTTAACTCTATCAAAGACTCCAGAAGGATACAATATTACCTGAGTTACTGGGAAGTACATTGTAAGCAACTTCTAAAATTCTAGAAATGACAGTGATATCTGGCTTCCTGGACAGTCGCTGAAAGTTCTTCTGTAACATTAGGGCATCCATACTCAGCCTATAGGCAAATGGTATCTGGCAGACTTTTTAATGAAGCAGGAAATTTGAAAGACTGTTTTGCCTATATTGACAGTTTGTCAGTCATTTTCTTCTGTGTCCTGCAGAATGTCTGGCAGTTTCTTCTGCGAAGCAGGAACCCTGAAGGACCACTGCTTAACCCATATAGGATTATCCATCAACTATTTTAAACATAGGGCTGATGGTGCCCTTTGAAAGAGTACCAGATGTGTGTCCTGTTCCTGTACAACCTGAATGGTCAGTAATTGTTCTTTATAATACATTCTAATATTTTCCCAGAAATATATAGTAATTTATGGTTTGTTTCTAAGATTGGAGGAATGTTAATCTGAGTATTCCATTGCTATAACAAATCATGTCCCCATAAGTTCATTGCTATGTTAGCTACATATGGCTTTAAATTACTTCTCTGTCCTTCTGACCCTAAACAGTCAACCCATCTCAAGATCCGTTTTGCCTGAGATAACTTTCCAATCAGTAAAAGCTGAACACATACCTCCTGAAAGGGTCAGTTTGGATACCAAGATTCTGGTGCAGTTATTGCTACATGTGCACCTGTGTCTACAAGACCTTCAATGACAACATCATTTATTCATATATTTAATTTTGGTCTTTGTTCATTTAAAAGTTTGCCTTTTAAGGATTAGAGAGTTATCTCAGGCAAAACAGATCTTGAGATGGGTTGAATGTTTAGGGTCATTTACAGTTTCTCCTAATTTTTTGTTCTCTCTTCTATACCAGTTTTATTAACCAGAGCACTATAATTTCTTCTTCTTCTTCTTCTTTTTCTTCTTTTTCTTCTTCTTCTTCTTCTTCTTCTTCTTCTTCTTCTTCTTCTTCTTCTCCTCCTCCTCCTCCTCCTCCTCCTCCCCCCTCCTCCTTCTCCTCCTCTTCTTCCTCCTCCTTTTTTTTGAGACAGGGTTTCTCCATATTGCTTTGGAGCCAGTGCTGGAATTAGCTCTCGTAGACCAAACTGGCCTAAAACTCACAGAGATCTGCCTGCCTCTGCCTCCCGAATGCTGGAATTAAAGGTGTGTGCCACCACTGCATGGCCAGCACTGATTTCTTACAATAGACATTATATTCTTTAATTGAACTAGGAAGGGGTTTCCTCCATGATAACAAGAAATGGCTGAAGGAAATTTAGCCTAGGGCCTGTGAGAGGTTCTTCAAAATGTTTCCTGAAGTCAAAGGGTTACCTTAATCGTCCTTTGTTGATCTACATTCATTAATCCAATGCCTGTCCTTGCCATACTTTCTGCATAAAAGGGAGGGGTGTTCTGTTTGGATAATGTTTAGAAAAAATACTATTTCTTGGAATGCCCTATTTACATCTCTTTTTTAGGTGACCATGTTTACTGTAACTGAAATACTTGACATTTCAGTTTTTCTTCAAACCTCTTGAAATCACCCCTCCTATTCAAACATTACCATGGTTCTGAGATTCAATATTGATTGTATCTCAGATCCATTCCTCCAAATGTTCTGATCTTGCCTTTAATGGCCTAATTGCCCATTTTACATTGTGCATTAGCATTTTCAGAGGCCAGAAATTCAATTATTATTTGTTTAGCTTCTAAATTTGGTATCATTTTGTTTACTGCTAAAGTTATTCTTTGTAAGAAATCCATGAAGGTTTCCTTTGGGCCTTTTGTAACTTTAGTAAATGACTCAATTGTCTTTCCTACTTCTCCAATTCTCTTTTAAGCTTTCAAAACTGTTTGCATGACATAAAGCCAACATATGGTTACCATAGAGAGATTGTCTTTGTACATTTGCATATTTTCCCTCTCCAAGAAGCTGGTCTTGGGAGACTTCCATGCCTTTAGCCTTACTTCATTGTTCAATGGTCTTAGCTTCATCTTTCCACAAGGTAACTGAGGACCAGGCTCCAAGACTGCTGTCATCAAGTCTCTCCAGTCTTGAGGAATAATTCTATTACAAATTGACCACAAGTTTAACATTTGCTTCACAAAAAGTGAATATATGCCATATGAGACTATCACTTCCCTAAATTTCTTTAAATATAAAATTTCAATAGGAGTCTATTCAGCTCTTGCACAGTCTTGGGGATATCTATCATTAGGCAGTTGTTCCTGGAAGGCAACTGGATAAACTAAAGTTGGCTGTTTGAAAACCTTAAGTAGTTCCTTTTTAATTTTAAAGTCTAATGCAGAGATTGGTTACTCTTTAAATTCCTCTGTCTTAATCTGAATATCTCTATGATTTGTTTTAATAAGTTTTTCCAATGCCTGTATCTTAGTGCTCATATCAACCAACTTTTTAAAGCATAAACCAAGAATTATCAAACCTACAATAAAGATAATTATCAAAATAATAATTAACATTTTTGTCAATTGCAATTAAATTGATTGTCCCTTAATTTAATAGCCCCAATTTTAAATCATCCATTTTGTAATCATACAGAGACCTCTCTCCATTATCATAGTGTTTCCCATTTAACATGGGAAAAATCTCTCTTTTTAAACTAATTCTTACCTTTAAGAATTTGCAATTGTCTTACTAAATCTGCTGACAAAGAGAGTGAAATATGAGTTGTAACACACCTGAGCAGAAACACAGGTGATGCACAGCCTGGCTGAGGATGACTGCAGCTGCTAGTTTGTAGCCATGAGTTAAGAGTGTGTGATGGTTGCAACAACAGTAGTAGCCTGAGTGCTGTCAAGACAGCTACATAGTGTGGCAGCAACTCGAGGAGAGTATTCCAGGGGTACCAACAACCAACTGGGGAGAGGGAGCTGGCTATCTGAAAAACATATACAGGATTGTGCAGAAGAAGCACACTTGGTGGGAACTGTCTGAAGGCAGAGTCAACTGGTCTAAGGGTAAGTCCTATGGCATTTGGAGCCCAGGTGCTTCTGGACTTTGGGTGACAGCTGGAGACTGTTGTAGAGGGGCTACAGTAGGAAAATCCCAAACTTGCCCAAAGGCTTGGGGAAAAGCAAAAAGAAAACCTACACAGTGGGGCAGCAGCAGGAGGTCCTATGTGCCGTTCTGCCATGTGCCAGTGGCTGCAAAGTCAGAGGCAAGTGGCTCTTTTGTGATTCCTTGCATAAAGTTGGGTACCAATTCTAACTGAAGGTTACTTTCCCTCCCACCAGTTCCCAAATAACCTCTCTGAGGCTTAATATCAATTATAAACTCTTTGGCCTATTAGCTCTGGTGTGGGAGGTTCTTCTGTCTATGTGTTATTTAAATTAGTAAGGAAGTAAAGGAACTGCTTTGGGCCTATAGCAGAGCTATAGGGGAACAGAACTAGGTGGGGAAAACGGGACTGAATGCTGAGAGAAGGAAGGCAGAGTGAGGGGAAATGCCATGGAGCTACTGCCAGACTAACACATGCCTAAATTTTGTCAGTAAGCCACTGCCACATGGTGATACACAGATTAATAGAGATGGGTTAAATTAATATGTAAGAGTTAGCCAATAAGAAGCTAGAGTTAATGATCCAAGCAGTGTTTTAATTAATACTGTTTCTATGTGATTGTTTTGGGTTTAAGCTAGCCAGGCAGCTGGGAAGAACAAGTGGTCTCCCCCAACAAGCTCAGGCTTATTATTAACTAGCTCTTACAGCTTAATTTAACCCATTCCTATTATCCTTTATTTTACCACGTGGCTAGTGTCTTGTTACCTCACATATTACTTCTCTGGTGGCTGCTGGAGTCTTTCTCAACTCTGCCTTCTTTCTCCATGTATTTGGTTTGGCTTTCTCACCTGGTATAATCTGCCCTGCCATATGCCAAAGCAGCTTCTTTATTAACTAATGGTAATAAAACATATTCATAGCATACAGCAGGGCATCCCTCATCAGGTCTCTATACTTTTTCCTCTAATGTCAAAGTTTTAAGTCATTATTTATTTGTGTATATGTGTGTGTGTGCATGCACGCACGCATACACACGCACACACACATGCACACAAATTTAGATATCTCTCTCTGTCATTATTTATGTCCACAAACACTATATATGTATACATATATATATATATATGTATGTATATCCAGTTTTGCAAGCACCATTTATTGAAAAAGTGCTCTTTTCTCCAATGTTTATTTTTGACATTTTTGGCAATAATCTGTGACCATAATTTTTCAATAAAAATATTGGGAGTCTACTGAAACTACCAAACCACTAAAAAGAAATAATGTTGATGCTTTTCAAATTATTCTGTAAAAGAGCCATAATTAACCTGGTACCCAAATCGAAAAATAATAAATAAGAAAATCATAAACTCACTACCCTGAAAAACACAGGTACAAAAATTCTAATAAAATGCTTTAAAATGAAGTAGAAGACAAAATTAGAACTACTACTCACTGGGCTAGGCATGGTGGTGTGCACCTTCAATTCCAGCACTAAGGAGGCAAAGACAGGTATATATCTCTGAGTTCAAGGTCATCCTCATCTACATAGGGAATTTCAGGACAGCCAGGGATATATAGAATGATCCTGTCTTGAAAGAAAGACCTTTACTATGAACATGGTTGACTTTGTCCCAGAGATACAGATTGTTCAGTTTATTATGTGAATAGATTCAGGAACAGAAATAATACAGTCATCTCAATACAGAAGCAGAAAGATTTATAACAAAACCCAGCATATTCTCTTGTTAAAAAGGATAAAAAAAACTAGAAATACAAAGAACATGTTTCATTATAGTAAAGAAAACATATGACAAATCTATAGTCAACATTATACTCAGTGGATAAAACTCAAAGTACTTCTACTATTATCAGGAATCAGGTGTGTCCATTTTGTCCCCCATTCAATATTGGGATTGAATTATTAAGACAAGCAATAAGATAAGAGAAAGAAATAAGGGATACAAATGTAAAAGGAAGTCAATTTATCCTTATGTGCAGGTGAGAGGATTCTATAAGTCAGAGAACCCCTGACTCCAACCAAAAACTCTTAGATCTGATAAACACTTTTAGGATATAAAATCAACATATAAAAATCAGTAGCCTTCCTTAATATCAATGGCATGTTTGGGAAAACAATCAAACAATTGCCTAAAAATACATTTATAAAATACCTTGGAAAAATGTAATCAAGAAAGTGAAAAACCTCAACAAACAAGGTTTGAAAACACTGGTGAAAGAAATTGAAGAATATACTAGAAATTGGAAAGGCAGCCCATGCTCAGTGATTAAAGCATTAATATTGTAGAAATAGTTGCATTATCCAGAACACTCTGTAGATTCAATGCAATGCTCATTACGATTCCATTGACATTCTTCCAAGATACAGAAAAATTCTTAAGATGTGTGTAAGTATATGAAACTCCAAATAGCCAAAGCAATGCTGATCAATAAGCATAGAATTGAAAATATCTTCTACTTGGTTCTAAATTATACCATAGAACCACAGTACCCAAAAGAGAATGGCACTGGAACCAAGAAACTGAGATGAATGGAAGGACTGAGGACTTAGAAAAGGTGGAGAGTGTGTGGGGAACTGGGGGAACCCGCAGGAGAGTGAAAGAGGCAACCTGTTTGGGCAGAGTAGATGGTGCATAGTTAATAGCACAGTATAGTAACATATGTAGAGAAAAAGAACCCATCACTGTTTATCCCTATTTAAGATTAAGTCTTATAAAAATCACAAAGAGAAGATACATAGTATAAAAATATTCTTACGTAGAATGTAACACTGGGAAAAGACGGAGAGAGCTAGAAAGTCCTCCCTTGATTTAGACAAGTGCCATGTATTAGTGCCTGGAAACATCACTTGGTATCCATTCCATATCTAGTTCTAATTTTCATCTGTCAACTAAAACAAAAATAACAAAAACAGAAGGAACAAGAGAACTATATAGCACTCGATGGAATTATAAAAGTACTCATTTAAATCAGTAAGCAAAATTATCTGTCACTAATATTTAATTCTTTATTAATCCCAACAGAATTTCTGGGCCCTGGGATTAGATTCCTTACTGCTTGAATTGTAATAATTCCAGACTTTAAAAAAAAAAATCTCAATGGTTAGTAACATTTGTGACCGATACATATTCAATATGTGAAGAGATTTAAGACTTTAAAATGATTTGAGTGACCACTTAAGAAAATAAATGAAAGGCAGGATGCAGGTTTTAGAGAAAAAACATCTATTCAAATGGTCTCTCTGCTGCATACTGATGAGTATTGACAAAATATCCTACAGAGGTTATTCTCTCTTAAGGCCTCAATTTTCCCACTTATTAAATAAAAGCCATTATAATATTTATACTGTTAGAGCTGGTGAGGATTAAGACAAAATGGAGAGAGCTGGAAAGATGGCTCAGCAGCTGGGAGTCATTGCTGCTTTTCTGGAGGATCAGAGTTAAGTCTCCAGTGCCCATAAATAGCAGCTTACAACTATGTGTGCCTCAAGCTCTGAAGATCGAATGCCCTCTTCAGGACACCGTGATCACCTACAAGGAGCATACACATTTGTGCAAGTGTGTGTGTGTGTGTGTATCACACACATATAAGTAACATTTTTAAAAAAAATAATATAGAAAACCTAAAACAATCAGTAAATTATCCATTCAATAAATGTTAATTTAACTGATAACTTCAATAAAATATATATTTAAATGGACAGATTCCCATGACAGTAAGTTTTTTTTTTTATCGTCATAGGAATTGGTCTTTGTATATCAGGAGGAGCACAGTAAGTAAGTAGAACTTAGTGAAGTATATACTAAATACCTCTATCCTAAGCCTACAAGACAACATGAAATTATAAAAAAAAGTACATTCAGAGAAGGGAGAAGGACCTATGGATGTTTTTAATTGATACCTTTTTGTAGAAATGATTTAATTTTTTCTTTCATTATTTTAACTTAATGATTATCATTTTTTAAAAATTCAAACCATAAATAAGACCTTCCAAAATAAATTTTTGTCATATGGGGTTTTCTAAACTGAAGAATGAGTAGTCTATACGCATGCCTTTACTATATTCTTTTGCTCTCTGTAAGCAAATCAAATTGTCAAACCTTGTTGCCAGAGGTCAAATTCCAATTCCATGGGACACTAAAGAACATTTTTCAGCTTTGGTAGAAACAGAATTGTTTTAATATCTATAAACCTAAATAACAATGACACTGTCAGAGAAAATAAAGAACACACAGGAACAAACCAATTATGGTAAATTCTATTTTTTTAAAAAATATATTTATTTTACTTTAAGCATATATGCATGTGCCTGAGCACATCATATATACTACATATATGCAGAAGCCCCTAGGGTCAGAAAGGGCACCAGATGCCCTAGAACTGGAGCTACTAATGGTTCTAAGGTATGATATGGGTGCAGGAAACTGAACTTGAGTCCTCTGCAAGGGCCGTGAGTTCTGTGCTGAACCAACTCCCTGGCCTCCATGCTTACTGTTTCTATGCTACTTGTTGCATTCTTGAAAACCTGTAAATGGATTTCAAAATTGAAATCACATCTCAGAAGCTTTGAAAGTCTTCTTATTCACTAAAGAGTAACTTGATAACCACAACAACCTACTTCCATGCAGCTTGGGACTGAAATAATATCGGTGTCTAGTAATATATATTTAAATATATCAAGAAAGTAAGAAGTAAAAAAGGAATACACAATTTTATTTCAAAAATACTATTTATAGTTACAGGAAGACCATGTGAACATGTTTTCTCCTATTAGAGAACCAATTTGAAACAAAAACAAAGTAAACCACAGGTATTAATAAACACGCAGATGTATTATTTTCAAAAACACCCGAGAAATTAAGCTGCTAATAAAAAGCACTTCTAACTAACAGACCTGTGTTTCTTGCTTTAACAAATGGGCAGGGATCTTTTGAAATTAGCTCCATTTGTATCACACAATGTGTTAAAAATCTTTAAGACAGCTTGGCTAAAAGCCTCGAGCAATCTTGTTTACACCATTACCAAATCCTCGCTTCATAGATCATACAAAAGTAAATTTCAGCCTGGCCTAGTTCAAATTATCATAAATTCTGAATTATATTCAGCATTTAAAGCTGGAAGGGACCTCAGAGATCTTCAAGTGAGGACTACAGTAATGAGATTTTCCTGGCTGCTACATCTAAGATACATTCCATATGTATAAACAAATTCTTGACATTGTTGCCTATTTCCAAAAGTGTTAGGGACAATGATTATCTTTTTTAAAAAGCCATATCTTTTCAAATTGATGAGGAATTTTACATGATGTTCAGGAGGATTTATGTGCTAGCATGATTTAAAATCATTAGCAGTATGTTGCAGGTTTTGTGCTATTTACATAATGTTTTGTTTATTTATCATTTGATATTATTGGGATTTGCTTACCCTGACCCTACCATTTAAGGGTAGCTGCCCCAACTAGCAGTCTAAGCAGACATAATCTACAAATAAGCATAAGTAACCATTTTGAGGAGTTGTAAAGTGTCAAATCAGAACTGTGAGACGTTCTGAAACCACTAGCAGTGGGAGCCACCATGTGGCTTCCTCACACATGAGAGAAAGCTTACAATTTCATCCTGTATTTCTGTTCTGCTTAGATGTGCTTTGGACTGGAGATAATCAGAGAGAGTGTGTGTGTAGAGAGAACAGTGGACATTCACACTTCAATTTCGAAAAACTTGTTCTCTCCTTCCCAGGTATCCTGAAAGTATAGTGCAATTCACAGAAACTTGTTTGGAACCTTATGGAAAAATCACCCGAATATACTCTCGGTTCTGGCAAAAAGAAGTGGAGCCTTAATCATGTGACTGCCATCTGCCTTCTTATCCTGCTCCCTGTTGTAAACTTCTTTAGTTATCCATGCAATAAATATTTATCAAATACCGACCAGGTGCCCAGCATATGGTCTGTTGCCAAGAGGAAAGCAAAAAAAATGTTTGGGAGTTTGATCTCGGAGAGGAGCTTTCATGTGGGTCAGCTGATAGTACAGGAAGTCTGCCATAGCTGTCAGTGTTAGAGAAAAGGAGTGGGGGGTACCCGTGGATCTATGGCTCCCTTGGTAAAGCTCTTGCCTACCATGCCCCAGCATTGCATCGCACAGGAAGTGAAGGCGGTGCCTGCATGTGGAGAAGGGAGGAAGCAAGAAGTCACAGTTTGTGTTACTGTTCTGCTAAGTGAGGCATTCCACAGATGTAGCGATCCTGTCTCCTAAAGAAACACAGAAGGACAGAGAAACAGGGGCAAACGGAAGTTCTTTAGAACAGACTAAAAGGCACACAGAAAAGCTGAAGTAGAAAATAAATCTAGACCCAAGATACTCCAGGTGTAGGGAATGTTTACATCTCTGAGAGTCTGACAATAACTTCCACTGTCCTGCCCTCTGCCCCAGGAATGGGGACCGAACTCAGGAACTCCTGAGGGCTAGCAATGCTCCCCGCTGTGCACGTAGTTATAGCCCAGCCTTTTTGTCTTTCTCTTTCTCAATTTTCTTTTCTTCTTTACTTTTTGGTTTTAGTTGTTTGGTTCTTGGCTTTTGTTTTTCTTAAACAGGATCATATTAAGCTGCTGGCCTTTATCTTACCATATGGCTAAAGCTGGCTTTGAACATATGATCCCTCCTGCTTTAGCTTCCTAAAGAGCTGGAATTATAGGTCTGAACCACAAAAATAGAAGTGCCTAATTTCCTCTGAACCCCACATTTATTGACTTGCCAGGAAAACAATTCCCAAAATATAAAATGAATACTGATTATAAAATGAATTCTCCCTTCCACCACATTATCATTACATGATGGCCATTAGTCAAGCATGACTATTAAATTTAAATTCATTAAAATTAATAAAATTATACTTTCACATGTGGCTAGAGGCTGGAGTATTGGACAGGCCAGGGAGGAGCACTTCCATCACTCAAGAAAATTCTGTCCGACAAATCCATGTGGTATTCTATTCACATCAAGATTAACCTTGAGGAAGTGAAAAACTTAGTTCAGGACACAGAAAACTTACTTTGATGGTCAGGGATCCAAGGCAGAGGAAAACTTCTGTTTGAAATCCCTCTGTGGACCCAAAACATACTTCAGAGTTTTGAAAAACCCTTATGGCATTTAGAACAAGACCTCTTCAAAACGATGGGCCAATGGGTATGAAGGACAAGGGGAAGTAGGAAAGGGAAGAGTTGAAGGAGATTATGAACTAGCTAGTTTGCAACTTCTAAAAGTTAATATAAAGACTCGCTTGAGACTCAGTGCCAGGGAGATGGCTCAGTCGATGAAGCACTTGCCGGAAATAGTGTGACCAAAGGGTGGATCCCCAGAACCCACATCAAAGCCAAGTAGGCATGGTGGAACACTCAGGAGAGAAGCAGGGGTTCCTTGAGGCAAGCACAGGACAAGATGACTGACTAGATTAGCCGACTGGCAGAGTTTCTCAATTGAGAAAATCTGCCTCAACATTTAAAGGACAGAGGGATGGAGGAAGACACACAACATCAACTTTGATTCTCCATATGAGTGTGAACACACATGTACAAATTATCTCAACTTTGTGGATAGTATTGCCCCATTCCAGCTACTCTCCCCATTTTTGCTATGGAGAGACAGTATGTGACTGAATGGGCATGATGGTCTGCCGATAAAACTTTATTTAAAAAAGTCAGCGCTGACCTAAGGCAAGAAAATGAGAAGTGTGGAAAGGACAGCTTGTCTGTAAACACGGGAAGCTGTCTCTCAGATCATTAAAGTCTTGGGGTGGCTTGTGTTTAAGAGCAAATCCATAATCTCTAAGAGAAAGGACATGACTTTGAGCCCATTCCCCAAGTGTCATATCAGATACTGCTCAGGTGACCAAGAACCTGAAACCACAAAACCAAGGAATGTGGGGTTAAAGCAAACACTACTGGTGTGGTATTCCCCTCCGTATGCTGTGAATACCATTGGCCAATAAAGAAACTCTCTTAGGCCTGCACAGGGCAAATATAGGCAGTCAAGGAAAACTAAATTGAATGCTGGGAGGAAGAAGGCAGAGTGAGAGAGAAGCCATGTAGCCCACCCCCATCGCTGGAGACAGATGCTGGACAGAACTTTACCTGGAATGCCACAGCCATGTGGCGATATACAGATTAATAGAGATGGATTAGTTTCAAATATGAGTTAGCCAGAAATATGCTTAAGCTATTGGCCAAACAGTGTTGCAAATAATATGGTTTCTGTGTGATTATTTCAGGAGTATGGGAGGCTAGGAAATGAACAAGCAACCTCTCATAACACACTACTGTGCTTACAAATATATATAGCAATAAAACGACTCCTAATGGCATTCTGCTGTACTCACAAATCAGAGCCTTGAAGTCATCATCAGAGATGCTTTCTTCTGCAGCAGATGAGAACAAATGTAGAGACCCACAGTCAGACATGATGCAGAGACTGAGATGTTAGGAAACTCAGCCATAAACAGAATTTTCCATGAATTAATTCCTCCCCTTAGAGATCAGAGAATGCTGAAGAGGAGAAGGCAGAAAGAGTGTAAGAGCCAGAGGGAGAGGAGGACAAAAAAACAAGACTCTCTAAATCAGCATAATCAAAGCATATATGAACTCACAGGCTGAGGCACAGGGCCTGCACCACAGCCTGCCTTCCCTAGGACGTACATAGGGAGCCAGGGGGAGTCTGTGCACCCTCTTCCATTGCTGGACTCTGCAGGACCAAATAGGCCCTTGGGAGCCGGGAGGGGGAAGGTGTGCTGCACAGTTCCTTGACTGGTCTCCACAGGGCCAGCCATGCCTAGAGGTGCCAGGTTGTTGAATTTGTGCCTCTTCTTCCATGGCTGACCTGTGCCCCCTCTTCCAAAGCTGACATCCTTAGAGTCTGCCAGTCCATGAAAGATGTGCCCCCATTCCACTGCTGGCCTACCAAAGTCTGGTTCGAATCTATGGTCTACATAAAGTCCTCTGCGTATATGTTATAGCTTCCAGTTAAGTGTTTTTAATGGGATTCCTGAGTGTATGAAAGAGTAGATTTCTCTTTCTTGCACCATCTCATAGGTTCATTTTCTTGTGTTTGTTTTGTCCACTTCCACGGTGTTATTTTCTGATTTTACAATATTTAATTTTATTATTATACCATAGAAGCCTGTTTGTTTTCTAATGAGAGAGAATGTGCATGGATCTTGATGGGACAGAGGTAGGAAAGGACAGGGAGAAGCAAAACCATAATTAGGATATATTATGTGCAAAAAAAAAATCTATTTTCAGTAGAAGGGAAAAAAAGTAAAACTGATTGAAGTAGTTCCTCAGTTGATGTTCCCTTTTCCTAGGTAAGTCAAAAAGACAACTGAAGCTAATTAGGACAACAAAATACAAGGCACAATCCTGAATTGTGTCCTCTATGGAAACAAGAGCATATGAATTAAAAAGAAACTTAATGGCATAATGAATGAAATTTGTATATGTACATCATATTAGTTAATACTTTTCCTAAGCTAAATTTTCTAGATTTCAATGATGGATTTCATTATTTAAAAGAGAATAAAGATTTAGGTTTTAATTTTCCTTTCCTAGACAGACATGGTGAAATATTTAAGGGTAAGGGGCACAATGTCTCCAATGTATTTTAAAATATTTCAAGAAAAATATGCAAGTGTGCATAAATAAATAGATACAGCAAATAGTGAAGTAAATGGGGCAACACATAAATAATAGATGAAATTGGATAAATAGGTTCTAAGAGAAGCTCCCTGTACTGTTTGGCAATCTAATCATGAGCTTCAAATTCTGTAAAAGTCACATTTTTTTTTAAAATGTGCACTGTGGGGCTTCCAGGTTAGCTCAGTGTTAGAGGACTTGGCTAGCAATACCTGAGACCCTAAGTTATATCCCAACACACTGCCATGCGCACACAAGCACACACGCACACCACTCATATACAATCACATGCTCACACACATACACATCACATGCATGCATGCATGCACACGTGCATACACACACACTATGAGTGAGAGGATTGCAAGGACCAGAGGAGTCAGGGCTACACAAATAGACCCGATCTCAAAAAAGATCAGTTTAAAATCCATCCTGTCAACTAAATGTTGCAAACATAACTTCTTTTAGATACAAATGTATTTTGGGGGGATAATTCCACATTAAAGAGTTGAATGGAAAAATAGGACATGAGCATCATTGTTTGAAAAACCATGAAGTAACTCTGGAATTAGGCAAATATATAATTTAAATCAGAAAATATAAAATTGATAACTAATTACTAAGTGCTGGGACCTGAAGTGTTAACCTTAAGTCTCCTAATCCACAAAAGTATCACACTCAGCACAAGAAACATTAATGGAGGGAAGTGGGAAAAAAGAAAAAAATACCATTAAAGAGTCTTTCGTAGAAAACAAGGTCCAGTCATAATTTCTATTTGAATATGGTATTTTGAATGGATCACAAATTCTAGTTAGGTCATTAGATCTAACACAAGACTCCACTTAACCATGAGGGGAATACGGAGTCTTTTGAAGCATACTGTTTTGTGACAAAGGAAAGTTATGAGCTAGGGGAAGAGGAAGGATACATGGAGTCACTCTACAGATGTGTCACTTAAAGAAATCCCTGGGGATGTACCTTAGTGGTAAAGCACCACTTGCATCTCCTTAGTGAAGCCCCAGCAAAATAGAAATGAGATAAAAATGAGGGAAGGAAAGAGGAAAAGGAGGGAGAGAGGATCAGTGATGGTTTCGAAGCTCTTGCAGGGAACCTTAGTTCAGTTCCCAGCACCCACGTGGCAGCTCATCACCCATAACTCCAGTTCCAGGAGATCCAACACCACTTCTGGCTTCCATGGGCACTGCATTCATGTGGTACACATGTATAGGCAAACTCTCGTACACAGTCAAATCGATATACGCAGGTCAACCGGAAAAGATATTGTCTACCCTATCGTTAGTTACCAAGTCTGTCTCACAGGTTTCAACAATCTATTTTTGGATCTCACGTGTTCTTTTCCTTTGTCCAGCACAGGGAGCGTCCTTGTCACTTCACACATTGGACTGCTCGAGGTCCTGTGATGGCAGCAAGTTTTAAGTAGTAGCTTTTCCTTTTCCGGTTGTGATTTTGGTTCGCCAAGGCTGTTCTTTACCCTAATTGTCTCTTCTTCACATCTTAGTTTGTTCCCCATCCAATGACAATTCTGCTTCAAGGAAGCTCTTTCTGCTTGCACTTCCGTGAGTGCACAAGACAAACAGGTTCTCCTGGGCCTCAGTTTCAAGTGAGTGTGGAGTTGCTCACCTTTAATCTCAGCACTTGGGAGGCAAAGGCAGCCAGATGTCAGTGAGCAGGCCAGCCTGGTCCACATAAGTCAATTCTGGACCAGTCAAAGCTACCCAATACGACTTCATTTCAAAATTAAATAAATAAAAACAAACATAAATTACTTTTGGAAATACCCTTTTTCTCTGAGCCTTTAAATTGGCATTTCTTTGCTCTCCCCACGGTTTTTGCCATTTCTCATTGATTTGTGCAAACCTGTTCCTCATTACAAATGATTAGATGGCACACTACTGACCTCCACAGTACGTTGCCCTCGAACACAGAGGGCAATAAACTTCAGTTTGCTCCCTAAAAGTCCTATGACCTCCATAAAATTAATTAATTAGTTAGTTAATCAAAATGTGAAAAAAACTTAAAAGCTCCAACAAATGGATTCCTTCTTCAGCTGACATACTCTGATATAGACTCATAGTATAGGAAACTAAGATGTCTTCCTAGTCATACTACCTATTGTATGGTCAAAACTTGTAATGCCCAGGAATTTGTTCTACCTGTGGTTTAAAGAATGGTCTGCCTAGACTCTAGCCTTATTCTAATATTATTTCTTTGAGTCTGCCATATTTCATCTTTTTAATGTTTTCTTGGGTATTTTAAGGCATAATTAGAAACAGCTATTTTCCTATCTAATATTATCTAAATGTTTCTTCATTATAGACTCTCAAGGAAATTTGATGTCAGATGTGAGGGGTGAGTGAATAACATATCACATCTGTCTAAACATGTTTACCACCACAAACATTACAGAAATCTCAATATTTATGTATATTCCAGGGATGTGACATAATTCCAGTTTGTGTCAAAAAATACACTGGCCTCAATTTTTTCCATCTTTATTGTCTCAGAGAGCTAGTGGTTTTAAATAATGATGATTTTGTTTTGACCAACTGTTACTTGCATCTTTCCAATCATGTGTTACTTTTTTCCATTTAGCCCTTCCTGTAGCAAACAGTTACGAAGTACTCACTATGAGCTAGGCTCTGAGTCAGTGCTACAGATGCTGAGCCAGAGTGGGACTCTAACAAGTTATAGTGTATCCATGACAAAATAAAGCTTTACACCATGTTACAGAAGTCTTTTCTTAATGTATACACATGGTGAAAACAAATAATACTAAGTAGCATGAACATCAGATTTTCTTTTTTATCAGCAATTTAGATTAACATTGTAAACATTGGGTTTAAGACTGACTTCCCTATTTAATTCAAAACAACTGATCCCCATTTAATAAACATCTATTGTGAGCAAAACACGCCATCTAGTCCTGTGTGAAATTAGACAAAATTTGAATTCTCAGGGTGTTTAGTCTAGCGGACAATCCAGAATATAATTATCTTACACTGATACAAAATTTTACTGAAGCCTAGGAACTGAGAAGATCAACCACATGATGAATGAGCCTTAGCTAAGAAGTTTAACTTTTTTGAATAGGATGCTAATTGTTAGCAATTCCCAAGACACTTCTAGAAGCTAGACACCATAAGAAATGTTTTGTGTACCTTGTCACTAACATTTGACCTGTTCTTCATGGGTTCAGGGGGCCAAACCAAAAGAGAAAAGCATGTTTGAAGATTGATTGGAATCCTTCTACCTATTTCTTGGATCAGTTGGGACCCGGGAGAAGAGAATTAGACAGTGTGAATGTTTTGAAAGTCAAAGTACTTGAGAGAAATAGACAGAACAGACCACGCTCGGCCCTAACCATTTCTCGGGCTACTTCCCTGTACCAGACCTGGCTTTCAGCCACACACGAATGTAAACTTTCCGAGCACACTCCAAACTTGCAGAAGAGCAGTCAGTGGATTGTAAATCAAGTGTCATCGCTTTCACATTGTATACACCCAACCTCCAAAGAATTCAACCATGATAAACACATTAAATTTTGCCTCTGAAATATGAAGAAATGACAAGTGCTTTGGTTTTTTGTTTGTTTGTTTTTGTTTTGTTTGTTTGTTTTTGAAAAGATCAGCATAAATGTTGGCCTAGATTCTCAAAGACACCTCCACTTATCTTTTGCAGCAAAAGATAAGATTTCTTCTGTTCTATTGATGCAAACTTACAAAAGTTGCTCTGGAAGTAGCTGGGTCACGACACCCATCTCTTAGTTGGTTTTACACCAGACCAATTCTGTCGCGACATCCATGTGTTGGAAGAAATCACAAATATTTTGGTATGCCATTTTGAATACTGATTGCTTTAAAAAAATGTCTCTCTTCTATTGTGCAGGATTATTTTAGGATGGGAGCAAATTGCTTCAATGGAGTGACTCTGAGAGAGAGACATCTCAAGCCTGCCAGGAAGATCATGTGCTTTTGCTCTTTGCTTTCTTATAAGACAAAGTAGTGCTTAGCATAATAGTCAGTTTTTCTTCTGAAGCATATTCCCTAGGCTAGATCCTGTAAATAGGTTCTCAGCCATATTTTCTTCTCAAATTATCCATTGTCCTTTTAAACAAATAAACATATATGCATGTATTGTGTATGTAAGTGTATATATGTGCATGCATGTATGTATGTGTGTATATTTGTATGTATGTATGTTTGGAAGGATAGATGGATGGATGAATAGATGGATGGATGTCTATCCCATGGTAAGGGGTTTCAGTGAATTAAAGTTACGTCTGATTGTTTAATAGTTAAATGAGTCATACGAACGCATGTAAAATATCTCCAATTTCTCAGCCGCTTGGATGAGCATGAGGAGAGATAGAGTGGACACTTTGCTGGGGGAAGCAATTGCATTTTCAAGTGATGAACATTTTCTTTCGAATGGCTGCTAACAGAATGGCATTTATTGTGTTTTAAACTCGGCAGAAACAACCTCTGATAAAATATAAATAAAATGTGGGGCTTCCTCTTTCTTCTCATCTTATTGAGATGTCAACTATTAGACTATGCGGTTTCACTTTCTACGTCTTTAAGATACTGCTTAACCATCTTATCTTTCCAAGGCCTGACAAGACCCTCCTTACATTTGTTCTTAAGATATCAAGGGTGTAAAATTTAAATGAAAAGTAAAAACACTAATACAAAACTACTCTGTTCTTAGGAAGACAATTTTAAGTTGTTTTTTTTTTTTATTTTCTTCAGTCGCTGGACTTTGATCTCCTCAGAAGTCCTGCTTGTTTGTTTCACAGAGTCCTAAGTCAAGCACTAAACTGACGGAAGATAAATTTGTTTGATCCATCACTGTAGCTCTGGTGACCGTTCCTATTTTTAGGCTACTTCCTGGTATGTGTGAGATGGCAATAGAATCTTTGGAATTTATTTTTGAAAGGATAAATTATAAACTAGATAAGACGGAAATGAATCTTAAATGCATTTCCCTTTTAAACAACCCACCTAGTAGGAACCTTCTGTGCCCAAGGAAAGCTGTGTGCCTATTGGTGAATCCCTGTAGAGGGCAGGAGAGGGAAAATGTTGAAACAGTTTTTGGACTTATTGGCAAATTTCTCCCGAACATTCAAAAGCCATTTAAAACCTTGTGCGAACCTGATGCTTCCAGCTTCAAAGTGATATTTCAAAGCCCTCCAAAATACAAATACTAACACTTTTTTCTCAGGATACTTGTTCACATTTAACAAGAAAGAGGCATGTTCTGGATCCTGGAATAATTGACACCACATATGTCTTCCATATTGGAAAATGAAAGAAAAGTTCAGACCCTCCTGAGTAGGGAACACTACCCAGGAGCCCCGGTGAACTGTGGAGAACATTACCCAAGGAGACAGTGGGAAGGGCCATAGGAGAGACAAGAGGGTCCACTTGAGGAATGAGTTATCTAAAACTCTGTTTGCCTTGTGGTCTTAAGCTTTTATTCATCCCAGCATTCAAATTCGGTGGGAGGAGGGGGAACTGCTCACTCCAGTTCTGCACCTTAGTCCTTTGGGGATTTAGAAAAGAAAAAAAAAATGATTGTAGCTATGAACTCTGCTCATCTTCAAACTAATGGGTTCTCCCCTCCCTTCCCACAGCACCCCCCCTTTCCTCGCACCCTTTGTCCACTTTTATGAATTAAAACAAGCACACACACTTGCACACACAGGGAATCCTGCCATTAATTAAAGGACTTGTCAGCCCCAATCCCAGATCCTTACAGCGCAGGAAATGTGCTCCTTTTAAGTGCAAAACCATAACATTACCATTTCCCCAAGTGCGCTCTGTTTTAGGCTGCTTTCCTAATTAGAGGGATGCTAACAGCCGCGCTGATTGGCATTATAAAAGCACTAGTTTGGCTTCATCTGTCCCAGGTGTGCTGTGTAATTTTTTTCTTCTCACCGGTTCAGAGCGGCACCTCTCTCCTTCATTGTTCCTTAAAGTTTTCATCTGAGGAATTAATACAGATAAAAAGACATTAGAAAGGAAGCGGCCATGCCAGGGCTCATCACCCGAACCTTTTATCAAAAGTACAAACTATACAAGTTAGAGGATTTTTTTTTTTACCCTTTTGTTTCTGAGGGTTAAGGGAGTGGGAGGGGATGGTGCATAGAGAGAGGAGAGAGGCTGGGGGAGAAACACGCTCTGTCAATGGTCTGAATGCACCATTAAAATTGGCGTCACTACAAAGGTTAGAGCACATCTAACTGTCAATACAGTGAGGAGAGTGGAGTCCGGTAAGGGGGAGCTTTGGAGAGAGACATACTTTGATATTTTGGAATGTTAGAAGGGTGAATGTGAAAAATTGGAGGTTGGGGATCTAATTACCCAACCATAATTGGGGGCTAGGGAATAAGTTGCAGTCCTCTCAACTCACCGCAGATCAATTATGTTAAGAGAACATCTGTAAGTAGAACTTAATGAGGTCCATTAGAGCAGCATGTACAGCCTCCTTTAACAGTACTTGTCAGCTTCTTGGATGAGCTGAAGGAAGCTGCTAACTAGGGACCTGGCGAGGTGTTTAAATACTGGAGGAGCTGCTCTGGTCCACTCAGGGTTTGTATGCAGTTCGGGAAGAAAGTAGGAGAGAGAAAAGCACGCCAGAAAACCAAGGAAGGCGGAAGCAAGCCAGAGGCTCCTTCATTTGTGTGGCTGCGTCTCCAGGCGTGATGGTGGGACTGTGTGAGCAGGGGGCCTGGTCAACCTCATCCCTCCCTTGACTGACACCTTTGACTGTACCTGGACTTCTAGAGGGGGTGCTGTTTTCCTCCTACTCACAGCAACAACCTGTCTGATACCCTTANAAAAAAAAAAAAGACTGCGACCCCAACAGAAGCATCTCTGGGACACTACAGAAACCACTACTGAACATCCCTACACAAAAGTTATCTGTGAGGTGTGTTTTGCAGAAAGAGACGGCTGAAAACTTGAAGACATATTTAGGAACAGGCACACACATACACTGTTTTCTTGTGCAAGATCTCTTTTGAGCAAAGGTAAGTAGCATATATCTGATTACCCCCCTTGAAAACCCCCTCCCCCATCTGTCACAAACACCCCTTACCATTCCCCTCATAAACGAGTCATAATATAAGAGCCCAGGAAAAGATAATATACCTTTTTAAAATTTTTTTTCTTTTAAGTGTCAGAGTATGTGGAATGGATTGAATTAAATTCTCTCATCCTATCTATGATAAGTTGCAGAAACAAGGGGCAGGCAAAAGATAATCGGACCAAGAAGATGTGGTTCTCCTCGATGGCAATCCGTTTGCAAAGATTTCCGAAGCATGTGTAATTAAAGTGGGTAGTTTACTCTCAGGAAATGAAGAAAGTGCTTGCCTGGCTGGATCCAACCTTTAGCTTGGCTGAGTAAACAAAAGCACATTCTTCTTCCACTTTTTTTCTTGACAGGAGGGGCTGAGACTTTGGGGGCTGGGGGAGTCAGGAAAAAAGGGGGTTCGCTGGGGGTTAATGGTGTTTTGCACAAAGTGTCAGCAGAAGATGATTAAATCCCACCTCTTGTTCACCAGATCACCGTGTGTGCACTTGTATATTTCATTGTCGGCGAGCACTGATGATCACATCTGTACACATTAAGTGGCAAGCCTCTTCATCTGCACTGGGTTTTTCTGATGGTTTTTTTTCTGTGAATAATTCATATGATTATGAAGAGAAAAACTGCTATTTTCTATCTCTCTCTTCTGTGGCACAGATTAAAAAAATCTTGCTGTAAATTGCATGATTGGGGAGATAGTCTGCTTTCAAATAATTTAATTCATGACAAAACCTAATTACTGTCAGGTAATACCCTGTCAGCTTTAATGCATTTCATCACTCATAATGAAAAGACGAGCATTTTATGACCCATCTAATTATCATTACATTTTAGGGGAAAATGAATGGCATGGAGCTGAATGTTAACTATTCCATTTTATTCTTTTACACATGTGGTTTAGCATATTATTCACTACGTTCCCCCCTCTCTCTCCCTCTCTCTTTCTCTCTCTCCAGGTATGGGATATATGGTCAAACTGAGAGGGGAAGGAAGCTTGGGGAGGGAGAGGAAGAGAATGGGATGCAATAAGAGCTCTGGATATTTGTCCTTTTTATTTATTTATTTTTAGGTGTCAACGTGGTTAATGCCTTTGCAGGTTGGTGTGTTGGTATGGGGGATCTTACTGCCACAGTCCAAAAGAGTACTAATTACTGCGAATGATGTCACCGTAGGCAGAGGAATAATCCCATCATTTAATTAGTTGAATGATTTAAACAAAGATTTGCATAGATGCACTCATCAGTTGCCATGAATTACGGAGAAGCAGTTGCCAGCGAGGGGTAACAGATCATACAGTTGGAGGGGAAAAAAAAATCTCATCCTCCTTGAACATAATTAATTTAATTGTCCTCATTAGCTGTACCATTTGTTTTGATTTTATTTCTCCCTTTACCCACACATTCTTCTCCCTCCCTTCCTCCCTCCCTCCCTCTTTTCTTCTCAGTACATTGGTTGCTGGAGAGAACAGGCAAAACACACACACACACACACACACACTGGGTGTTTCAGAGTAGCTGTGGCTGGGAGGTTGAGTAGACCTGCTGGGAGCTGTGTCAATGGGTGAGATATGTGTGCTGAGTAGTCGGGCCAGAAAAAGCCAAAACTTAAGTCTGCTTGCAGACTGAGCAGCAGAAGCAGTGTTCTCTGCCTGTCTGAATATCCTTATTTTTCAGGTTAGTTCTGAGTTTTGTTGTCTTTGAAAGTGATTTAAAAAAAAAAAAGAAAAAAGCAAGCCACATACTATTTTATCATGAGCCTTCTGAAGGTTGGGGTTAAAAAGTAAGTTAGCATTGCTGTGCTAACTTATTTCTTTTTACAGGAAGCATGATTTAGCATAAGTATTCAAGGAGGCTGCTTTGATTAACATAATAATGATAAAGTAAAACTTAGAACTAGATTAAAATTGTTGGTACAGAGGAGGAAAAGACATTTTTTATTTGTTTGGGGGTTTGGGTGTTTGTTTGTTTGTTTGTTTATGTAGTTCAACAATTGAATCTTTCTTGGCACTTAAAGCATCTCAGCCAGTGTCATTCAAATGTGCGCTGTTTTTAGGTTTGATCTTTGGACAAGGTTCTGTGAAATCAGGCCTTGCAATAGCTGCCAAAGGGGAAATGACTGAAGTTTGAAATCGTAGAAAAAGAAGATGTTTTAAAGCTACTGGTGACCTACAGGGAAGCAGAGTGAAGAGGGGAGGTTAGGGAAAACGGGACCTCTTTCAAGGAAACAGATTTAAAGAGAAGGTAAAAGCAGCTATCAAGGCCTTAAAATAAGTCCATGAAGGCGGGGGATAAGAGGAGCTTGGTCAGGGAACCTCTCAGTCCTAAAAGCCTGGCTTGGACTTCTTGGGGGTTAGCATTGAAGCAGATTCTAAGTAACTATGCAAGTATCTACAGGAAGTGTGTTTCAGTAGCCACCCTGGATTCAGCACCCGGTGGGAGGGGGAGAGTCACAGTTTGACTCTTGGGCCATTAGAAAGAGGAAGGGGTGTGTGTGACATTGCCTGGACTGGGTTTGTGTGCCAAGACTTTCCGAGCAAGGACTGCCGAGAGTTTCTGAATGGAAATCATAACCTGGGCAATTGCAGACCCGACACCGCCCCCCCCCTCCACACCCGCGCCCAGACATTCACTGAAAGGGAGAACTGTGCTTTTCTCCAGTGTATCCTGGTAGCACTTTGATTCCTTAGCTTTTTATTTTAACTTCATCCACTGGCACTGTCAGTAATAGATTTAGAGGGCAATTTGCTTTCAACGTGCCCATCCTATTCCAAAATGACCCCATTATTTTAGGAAGCCCTACCCTTCTCCCATGCTCTTTCGCAGTTCTTCTTGTGGGTAAGTCCAAGAGGTACGGTTCCTTCCGGAGTCCGGTCCTGCAGAGGTCACATTCTCTGTGTGATGGGGAAGGGTGGGAGGGGATGGTCCCCAGCGTTTGTCAGAAGCATATGCATTGGGTTGTGCTGACTGCACTCGTAGGCTTGTCAATTTTCACCCTGGGAAATTAGCAACAAAGCCTGGATCTGTCTCGTGGCTGCTTTTGCACTTTCCGAGGGCGGCTGTACTTGACTGAGCTGCAGAACAGACAGCGGGGAGAGAGAGAGAGAAAGCTAGCAAGCCAGCAAGCTAGAGAGCGAGCAAGAGAGAGAGCGAGCGAGCAAGGGAGCCAGCTAGAGGGAGGGAGAGAAGGAAGAGGGAGAAGAGGGAGGGGTGGGCGAGAGGTAAATACTCTTAAATCGGAAGGGAGCTGCCTCCACTGTGGTCTTGACAGGCGCTGCCTAGGCTCCGCGGCGCTGTAATAACTGGGTGACCTTTTCTTGGGCTGTATTATGTCTGGCTGGGAAGGGATTGCATTTTGCGGCTGAGAGCCAGGGCTTGCTTCAGCTCGGGCTCCTCGCATGCTGCCGGGGTAAGTTGTCTGGAGCCAGGACCAAGAGAGACATCCCCCCCCCCGNTGCAGTTGCCTAAAAGAAGGACACCTGTGGCTCGCATGCGGTCCACACTGGTACTTTGCGGATCCTGGAGGACCTCATTAATTTAAACTTAAAAAAAAATAGAGATCCACCCCCTTTTTTTTTTCAAACAATGTTTCTTTTTGACCTTTCCCAAGGAGAAGCGCTACCAAGCAGCCTCTGTGCTCACTGAACACCCTCCCTGTATCGCTTAATTGAGAAGGTAAGTGAGAGGCTGTGTATACACGCGTCGGCTCATTTGTGCTGTGTGTGTCTCCGGGTGCGCGCGTGCGTGTGCGGATGCTGGGTGTTTTTTTTTTNTTCTTCTTCTTCTTCTTCCCCATCCTCTCCCAATGAAGCATAAAGTAAAGCTGTGCCTGAACCATCCACACCGCCACCACTACAACTTTCACCGGGCTGCAGGTCTGCAGAGATTTGTTTTGTTTTGTTTTGTTTGTTTAAATCATCGGAGGCATCATTATTTTTATGATGAGACACGAAATAGATGCGGGGCAGAAGATGAGGATGCCTGAGGAAGAAGGGGAGCGCGCGGCTGCAGCGCGACATCTCAAGTAGGAGACCAGAGCATAATAGACAAAGTTCATTGGGAGCTGCAGAAATCACACACTCTGACTCAGGAAGAGGGGTTGGGACAGTTTGCAAAGGTTGGAGGGTGGGGTGTTGCTTCCAGACTAAGTGAAGTGGTGTCAGTCTTGGGTATTTCCTCAGAACTCTTCATGCCTGCTTGGAAATGCATATCCCTCCCCACCACCAAAAAAGAGTTGAAATTACAACCTTGTTCTTATCCGCACCCCTGTTTTTACCCAGTGCAGTCTTGATAACAAAACACTGCTTCTGTGTGTTGCAAAAGTGACTATGTAGGGGCAGGCAGAGAGGAGACAAGTGCCCAGTAGAAGCAGGTTCCTTGGATCCAAGTGCCTGCATCCTAACAGGTCTAGAGATCCAGTACGTTTTAAAGGGGGCTACTCAGATTGTTGTTATGAAACACAAGTCAGATTTATGATCTTTTTCATAGCGAACACGATATGCTATGCTAACACTGCCTGTGACGGTTTAATCAAATCCATTTGTTACTGGGAAGCTAAAAGGGGCCGCTGGGATTTTAGGATTGCGGGCAGAGTTACGGAAGCATGTGGCTTTGTCATTCGCCATCAGCCATCATTTTACATGTTCCCTCATCCCTTCCCCCACCGCCANCTGGCCACTAGACCCCAGCTCCCAAAGTGGCTTCACAACAGTGGATTCTCGGCCCTGTATGCTGCTCACCAGATCCACGCTTAGGGCCCCAAATCCAAGAGGCTCCCCTCTTCTACTTCTTGCCTGTGGTGGGCTTGGTGCTCCATGTGAAGCTGCAGAGACTCAGGCACGCCTAAGTCAACTCATGCAGAAACAGGAGAAAAGTTTTTGGTAAGGTTACAGTCTATCATAGATGCACTTTCTCCGGGCGCTCGGCACTCATGGCTAGCTTCAAAGCCTGCCAGCTCTTCTATCTGCTGAAGAAACAAAATATTATTGTTGCTACTGCTTTTAAAGACTGCTGCTTTCGACCAATTAATCTCACTAGGTGCCACAAATACTGGTACAATCTTTGCAAAGCCATCCCTGTGTGGCTGCAAAGACACAGCCACAAAAGGTTGGATCATAAACTCCGCAAGGGGATTCTTTGTTAGAGTGTACGTATGTTTCTTATTTTTTTTTATTTTGCATGTGAGCTGCATCAAAATTGAACCCAGTCTTGCAAATCTCTTGTTGGCCTTTGCCAAGCACTAGCACTTTGCTGCCAT
The DNA here is from genome assembly GCA_001685075.1 of Bramus lutescens. Taxonomy (NCBI): domain Eukaryota; kingdom Metazoa; phylum Chordata; class Mammalia; order Rodentia; family Cricetidae; genus Bramus; species Bramus lutescens. The sequence continues at coordinate 409,457 of LOEQ01000679.1, read as the reverse complement.
GGTAACTGTAATTAAACTGATAAGAGTGGGGAAATGTCAGTATCTCTGAGCCTTGCAGCTGCATTGGAGAAAAAGGGAATCAAATTGGTTCCCAGCTCCATTGCTCAAAAAGGGGAGGGTGGTGGAAGGACACGGAGGGGGGTTGGGAGTTGAAGGGGCAGAACAGAGTTAAGCAGCTCTAGTGCCAGAGATTTGGGGACATCTATTTGCATTGTTTTCCCTTAGGGGGCTGCAGCCTGTAGGGGTGCTCTGGGCCAGTGAACAGAGAGAAGCAAGCTTTTAGGCCCAATCCAGCTTTCCAGTCTGGATTGGGGGGAGTGAGCGGGACTGGGACGAAGATGGGCAGGAGGAGAGAAAATCTTTTGTTTGGTACACTTGGCAATCAAAAGGCTGTGTTGGCCAAATTCTTTTAATCTATGTCATTGCTCCCAGCTGCGAAACCTGCCTTCCCAATTTTAGCATCCACTCTCCCAAAAGCCCTTCATGATGGAGCCCCTTCTCCTTCTCGCAAATTGTCCCCTGTAAATCTTCTGAAACGGAAAGAATGTTTTCCATTCATTCCATGTGATCAGTTCAAATAATACATCCGTGTTAAAAAAATAAGGAAAGAAAAAAAGAAAAAAAAACACTGTGCCTAAGTGCTGCACATCTTTCATTATTGAGATGATTTTTTTAAGCCCCTGTGTGTTGTGGAGTTGTGGTTACTTTGTTGTGTTAAGTACTGAAGCTAGGACTGTGCGGATGAATGGCACAGAACAAGGGAACATAATGGATGCAATCAACCGTCAGGCCTTCTCACAATGCAATCCAGGCAATTAAAAGCTCACCAGAGTTTAAATGAAACGGTTCTCCTTATTTCTGCACAGCACACTGCACAGGCTATTATTTATGTCTTTTTTTGAAATTATGATTTCCCTTAAACTGTCAAATAACTCAGAATGGCAGGGTCTCAGAGGCAATAAGAATTTCCCTCAGAACAATTTGCATGCCAATCTAAAACTAGTTATGAGTGCTGATGGGCTATGAGCAACTTGTGAAGTGTCTCTTAGCCCCGAACACATAACTCTCCCCAGACATACTCTCTTGGATCAAGAGCACAGAATGCTTAGTGCTTTCTGCTATTTAGGTGCCTGGCAACGTGGTGACTACCAAGTGATTGTTTTCCTACATTTTTTTTTCAATGCATAGAATGGAGCAGATTCTATTTGCAAGAGAAAGGAAGCAATGCTCTTTAAAAGAAGTTATGAGGATGGAGCAGAAAATATCAAACTTCTTTTATGCACAAGGCCAAACAGAATGAAAGAATTTCAGTTATTAATTGGCCTCTGAGTGCTAAATTAAAATATCAACACAACAAAAACATTTTGTAAAGACTAGCAATATAGCATTTCTTGTGCCAAATGCTGGTATCTGCCGTCTTGGTTACAATTTATTTTGAGTAAAGATAGCTGACCCTTTATACTTAGTAATTATGTCATGAACATGGGCAATAATGGAGCTTAGCTTACTACCAAGAATTTTTGTTTCATCTTTTATCTTTGTGATACAAAAAAATGCACACTTCAAGTTAATTAGGACAGTTACCTTAAACACACCTCTGTATGCTTTCAGTCATGAGATCTGGATTTCCTTAGTAAAGCAAAATCCCTCTTCTCCCCCTAGGTATACGACTAAGAGGCACCTGGGCCTGTTGTGCCCTGTAATTAATGGGACTCATGCCTTGTGGGACCTTGCTAGAAAAGGATAACTAGTTCTGATCAAAGAAACTTCATTTGTTAGAAGTTCTAGAGAGTGAGATTTAGCAGAGCTATCAAGGGTTATGATTAATCTACACTAGGCCCCGAGCTCCTTCAAAGAAAAGGAGCAGAAAGCAGGCTACACAAGGACTACCTGCTCTTCTGCACAAACCTGCTGCTGGTCTACAGCTCAGAACACCACAACCATGCGTGTCAGGCACACAGGACAGCCACCCTGCTTTCTTCTCTGCATTCCTTCCTCCATTACTCTACCAGACAAGTTGGTTTCTAATGAAAGCTTAAGAACATTCTAATATTAGATGTTGTTCGTGTTCATTGGTAGCTGGAAAACTTATTCAGCTGTGGGCATGCTCTGATATCTCTTATCAGTGCGATTTTCTGTGACAGGCAGGGGAGGCTCTGAGGGCTGTACCCTTCATCATAAGGTATCAGAAGGAAGGATAGAGTTTACCTATCTTGAAGCGAAATGAATCAGAAATGCTTCATGTTTTTCTTCTGGAACTCCCTTAAATGCATTTATACTTGGTGTTTGATATCTTTGTTCATCTAGGTTTAAAACTTTATGCCTAGGAGAGGAAGTGAAGTGCTAAGGGGTGGTCTGGGGTTGCAGGTGGAACACCTAGTACCACAGTCATAGTATCACTGTCATTTAGCTCTTAAGGGGCCCCTTCACTTCTCTGCCTCTCTGTAGTATCATTTGTAATACAAGGGAATCAATGATGTCTGCAGCATTTTATAGCGACTCAAATCCATTCCTTGATAACTATGGAGCTTTGCATAGCTGGCCAGCTTTTCTTTCTTTTTTTTTTTAAGGCTGAGTGTTTGACACTTGGGGAACAATAAAGAGAAAGTATAAATGAATATTCAATTAATTAAAAATATTTTAGTCAAGTTGTAAAGCCTGGAGAAGCAAGATTCCTTGCTTATGAAGATTCACCATTGAAATAAAGAAATGTCCCTATATTCAATATGGTATATGTATACTTTCTATAATGTGTCTATTTATGGATGACTTGTGATATTTTATATTCTTAAACTTTGTCTTCAGTGTTTCTTCTTTCCCTTATAAAATAAGTAGATGCTTGTGGCTATCAATTGCATAATCCTAGAATTGTATTATATTAGAGCATTTATTATATAATCAAGTGATGAGTCTTCAATATAAGCAGTGACTAATGTATATGAAAATAAATATATTTTGTTATTTTAACACAATGAATACCTTGAAATATGAAAGACACAGAAGCAAGTATTTGGATGTAAGCAAACGCTTTAGGATTGATGGGTTTTGGGACAGATGCACTGCGCACTTATCTATAAATATGTGTACATCTAAGTTAAAATTCTGAGTGCTTTCTCTGCCACATACATGTTGAGTGAACTGTTTCTGCAGTTAAGTAGAGTTCAGTTTGGGATCCTGTAGGTGAGCCATGGATGAGCTAGCTTCAGTTGCTTGCTTCTCTTGGCTGTCATCCGTTTACTCAACCGTTCTTCCTGTTTTGTGTGGAGAACGGAACACTATGGAAATGATCGAAGGATGTCTAACCTCCGTAGCCAACGTCAAGGCACAACACACAGCAGCTCATCTCTATCGCTGCTTCACGTGAATGAGTTCACTGAGGTTTTCATAAGGATTTCTACAAAGTTTGAGGTTTCTTTCCAAAATGTAGTTTGGTTGTAATATAACTCTCAGGAAGGAAGGAAGGAAGGAAGGAAGGAAGGAAGGAAGGAAGGAAGGAAGG